>VYZT01040757.1:51388-89660 GCA_013400735.1 Pomatostomus ruficeps
TTGAAACCAAGACATATGGTTTGGTGACCAATATTTAAGAGATCACCCTCACAAAAATATTAAATTATTAATAGACAATTGAAAACTTCTGAGTGTTGTGAGCAGGATCGCTGACAAGCTATTTTAAAGAGATTCATTTCTGCCTTGAAGATCTGTTACAATTTTGGTGCTTCACTGTGTTGCTTTGCTGAAACAACTGGACTTGTAAAAACTACATTACCTTTTAACAAGAACCTCTTTCATCTTCCCTAATACAGGAGATCTTAAAAAATTATCGTTTAAAACTGCTGTTTTCAAGGAGTGTGGGGGTGGCAGCCTGCAGGGCTCATAAGCAAACTTCTCTAAGGCTCCTCTTGAACTGCCCACATCATTAATGATCAAACAGGTCAGACCCAAAATGGAACACAAAATTTCTTCCCCCACCCCACTATTCAAAACTCTACAAGGTGAAAGATGGAGAAGTGAAGATGGGGAAAAATGAGGGGAAGGGAGAGAACAGCAGCAAATGCTCTAGATCTAGGCAAAAAAATTGCTTGAGAGTCAGAAACTGTCCCCTGCTAACTTTGGTGTCAGGCGTATGTCAGAAATGAGGGTGGAGATGGTGAAGGAAAAGGGAAATTGCAGACACACAGGGAAAACTGTGGAACATTCATATCCAGAAACAGCTAGTGACACTTTGGGTATCTGAAGTTTCTGCAGATGCTTTGCTGTTCTGAGGAGTCAGATAGTATCTTTTTAGATGTTTAAGTGTAGATTATATAGCTAAATTTTCAGTCACATTTGGCTTTTATTGACTTGGAAGCGTTTTCAAACAGGAAAAGTTTTCAGACCATTATCGAACTTCTGTCTCCCACTATAGGAAGATGTGGGAATAGACAAAAAGTTAAAAATTAATGCTACCTGAAGTATCTGTTTTCAGCTATTAGTGTCTTTGTTTTGTTAATCAGAACTTCTTGACTTAAGTTTTCCTCATATCATTGGTGCATAAAAGGTGAAGTTTTTATATACAGCATATTAGCAAAGTCTGAGATTTTGGGAATAAAACAAAACCTGTCAGATGTGACATGCCACTTTAAAATCCCATCTGAGCAAGGAAAAAGTGCTCGCCTCTCATCAGGACAGAAAAGTGAGTAAGACTTTGCAAGAAGATAGGAGATTGCATTTCAATTAATCCCTTGATTTTTGGGTTACATTCACGTCTGTCAACAATTAATTAGTGCCAACATACACCTATGTCAGACTGATGATAAAACATCTTGCAAGAGTAAAAACAAGTATTTCCAGGGAAGAAAACCCAAAATTTTTACTAAAAATATTAACCTATTGCTCTATTATTTTTGAAATACAAACTTTAATGTCTAATTACACTACTGCAATGAAAGACTAATGGCATAAAAGCAGGCTGTGAGCTACTTAGGGAAGACATACTTTAATTGCAGCTGTAAGCCACAACACCTCTGCAGTATCACAGAGGAAAGTGTGCTGCCTGTTACACTGATTTCTGGAAGAAACCTCTGAAACCATCTGCTTAGGAACAGGCCTGGAAGACACTGCTCAGCTAAGAGTGTATGAGTTTGGTACCCAGACGGAAGAAAATATCCACTGAGCACATTTAGGAAGAAGTGTTACTAGTGCCATCATTTTATGGCAATTACAGACTTCAGTTATGTTTAATTGAGTCATTTCTCCATGCCAAAAAACATAGAAAATAGCATAAACATTTGAATTTACAGCTAGAATCTGCAATGCCAACTTCCCATTTTTTCTTGTTCAACTACAAAGCTAATTTTTGCCTTCCCTTGAAATCAGAAGTGTTTAGTACAGTGCTTTGGCTACACCATTTCCACAAATTGATCTAAATCCATTTAAAATACCTTCTGTTAAGTGCTTTTATGGAAGCCAGAGGGGAGCTAAAACATCCATCTTTCCCTGCCTGTGAATAATAAAAGCTACTAGACTGAAGGCAAACTTGAAGCCATCTTCATCATGTCACATTTCTCCTCCAGCTCATCTAGCTTTTATCCAAATCCTTAAGAGTTCTATTTCATTATAAAATTGCATGCAACAGACACTCACAAGTCTGTAACAAAGAACATATTTAAACTGGAAGTAAAAAGTATGCATTTTACTTCCTTACCCCCTAAGCAGAGATACTTCCAATGAGTTTTTTAAAGTCTGGTATAACTCTGTAGGAACAGCTTATGACTAAGTCCAATACACCTGTACAGCTTCAGTGCAATTTTGTGTAGTGTGCATCTTCAGAAAATTAATATTTTTTACATTTATGATAAGGGTGTACATACTAACCTGCCAAGGCCGATCCCAATCAAGAGGAATAGGAAATGCTCCAAACCAAGCTCCAAGTACACTGCACACAGAAGTAATCTGTAGACTGTTTTCCCAGATGGACATAGCTCTGTAAAAAGAGTGTTACAAGATTTCAACAGCAGCAGAAGTTATCATGGCAGAGAGCTAGATCAGATTTCTCCCAAAATTTTTGGGGCTATAAACAGATATAAAAATTCACATATTTGATAAATAGCATGCAAGTTTCTCCTAAAACATACAAACTATATGTAAAATCTAAGTTGCATATTTCAGCTATAATTACAATCTTTTTATATCACACATTCAGGAGATTTTTATTTCTTGAGATGTTTGCTGCAAAAGCTGATTTATTTTACCTGGAAATACTCCTCCTGGGCTTGAAACACTCCTAGGCTGAGCAAATAAATCTATCTCGATAACTGTGTGCATTGCAGGGAGAGGCAGACATGGAGGGGTACTGTGGGATTGTACAGAAAAGCACAAGCACAGTCACAAAGGACTCTGTGGTGTAGACATATTTGATGACTATGACAATTTGAAATTTAAAATGGAAGTCCACTATGAGAGTGTTTCAAAACAAGTTTCCATCCACTGAAAAGAAACACTGCAAGTAAGTGTAACTGCACATTGGAGCCCTTTGATAGCAGTGCATCAAAGTTCAAGTACGCTGGCTGCAGGATAAATTTTTTGCACACTAAAGAACTCTCACACTACTAGTCATGGCATATATTGTAAGAGATGTCAAATTACTTCAGTTCTCAATTTATAGCCTTCTACCACTACTGATTTCAAAAGTTTTTGAGAAGTTGGATTTCTGTTTAACAGATAAGCACTTACTGTTATCAGTGTACCAACTGATCGCTCTGCTTCGCTCAGGCCATGAACATTTGGGTACTTGGCACCAATTAAGAAACAAGCAACAGAAGTTCAGAACACAGTAGGGCACAGTTCCAAGACAGGAGAACCAGGCTAGAATCCCTGCTCCAAATCAGTACAGTAGGAGGTCTGAGTTTTAAAAGTTTGCTGCATCTCAGATTATAAACACACCTAGCTTCAGCTAACAGAGGAAAATATATGCACATTTTTATGGCTTGAAGACTAGATGTAAAGTAAACTCTGAACTCTGCATGCACTGTTTAGGCTGCATGACATGAACACCTGGTTTTGAAGAGTCTAAAATTTCTGACTACACACTGCTGCATTTGCTATTGACCAAACAGCTCACAGGTTTAAAGCAAACGTTTTTCAATGTTTGCCAAAAAAAGGTCTTGCAGACTACAATACTGACAATGCAAGGTTGACATTTTGGGCAGAACTGTTTCTTCTACAATAACTCAATCCCTTTAACTTAGAATACTCCAGTTCACAATTCTACCAGTTTGAGATTTTTTTCTTGAAAAGTCCTGATGTAACTCTAAAACTGTTTCAGAGTCTGCACATAGAAAATTCTTGTGAATTATTTTCAGAAGCTGAATAATTGAGCAGAGAGCTGTCAGGTGGAATGAGGAAGAAAAGATTCACTACAGCCTTAAAACGGCGAAAGAGACAACAGAATACACCAAGGACTGACTAAGGGACAGTTATACCTCACAAGACATCTTGTGTGTGTAGCAGATTCACCAGAGACTGCTGTACCATATGGAGATATCAGACTGAGTCCAAAAGCAAAACAACAGAATTAGCAAGGCACGGTGCCCAAGTGAAAAACAGCCATTGGCAGTTTGGCAACTCTTTCAGCTGCTAATTGAACCACTCTGCAGCATGGACTGGCTACCCAAAGACAACCTGACTTGTCCTCCGGCATTATCCTGGAGGACCAATGCTTCCATTACTCACTTTTCTTCATGGCATGATGCCTGTTGGGATTTTTGCTGGTGTTCTTTAAACCACCACATAAACTCCTCATTTGCATAAGGCTACCAACTGCAGCAATGTTTATAAACTTTGCATTTTCCAGGTTTCTTTCATTTTAAACTAAGATAATCCTACAGACAAAACTAGCAATGTTTAGGATAATAAATGAACACTAGTGGCAGAAAGGTCTTTTGAAGCCTAAAGTAATTATTTAACCCCTTTAAATAATAGAATACATCCAGTTCAGCTTTAAATAATGCTTGAATTAAGACGTTAGCTGACATAAAATAATCTACTCAGACAGCTCCTTCATAGATAAGATCTGGAATTCTTGGCTGCAGCAGGACTAAATATTTCTTTTCTCACACATTCTACGTGCACATAGGCTTAAGGTTACTTAAGTCTAAATTGCATTCAAGTACTTTTAAAACACTTTTTTTTTAATACTAAGTTATACACTTAATCAGACTTTCAAGCTTATTGTTCCAGTGCAATTCAATTCCCTAAACTCTACTTTCAAGGCAAGCTGCTCTGTTCATTTTACTTAACCATCCTCTTCTTCTGTTTAATCAGTCCCACCTCATTCCACATGGCTCAGTTAGAGACAACCTTTTAATACATCATGTCTACACTCATCTCATGCTCAGACCTAAGACGTTCCAATTTAATGAAGTCAAATGAAAAAACACAGGATTATTTTTAAATTAGCAGCTTGCTACAATCCATTAAAAAAAAACTGCTACAGTATTTCTTTGTAGTCTATATTCACTCAAAGTGTAAACAAACATCGTTAATAATAGATGTTTACTCAGATAATGTCGCATGGCTCACTACTAAGAAGTATTTACAAGTGCTCACAGCAAAAATGTCAAAACAAGACGCCTGCTCCCTATGCAATAATTGTGTTGAAATAGCATTAAGATCTAAACTAGGAAAGAAAAAAAATCAACAGGCGTTCAAAATCTACCTGGCACAGACTGATACTGTCAAACATCTGTTACTTCAATTCAGATGTTATTTCCAGCTGCAAAACCTCCAAAGATGACTGAGTCAATCAGCAATGATTTATTTTGGCTAAACAACTCCTTGCTTTTATTACAGTATATTTAACTGTACCACTGAAAAAACCCCAAGTGTAAGTGACTCGAATAAGGACTCAAGATATTTTTCAGTAAGTTGAGAACTGAGATAAACCAAAATTCAATACCTGAAAGTAGTATTAAAGTTTAGCTTTGTCATTCTCTACAGGAGTACAAGCTAAAAATAATTCCATAGGTCAGCAGCATAATACAACTTTTCACTTGCTTTTGAGATGAGACTTCCATTATGAACTATTAAAAGGGAATGAATACTAAACTCTTATTAAATCTCAAGCACATATGTGGCCTTTTTATGTTTCAGTGTCCCAAGCTTTCAACAATGCTATTATTCGTGGAATGAAAAAAGGCAGAAGAAATGGAAATCTTCTGAAAAATATATTATCCTTGATACATGCTAATGCTATGGCTGTCACTGGAGGTGAAGACTGCAGTTAGAAGGCTCATTTTACTTTAAACATACTCCTGAAAAAAATTAATGCTTGAAAACTCTGACACTGAAAACAGCTTTCTTTGAAATTAGAAAAAGAGCATGGGTTAAGACTACATAATTAAGAACACAGTAAGTCTTGTGTAATTTTCAACATTATATTCAAGTTTAAAACTGTGCCTGTTTTGGCTTCCTATTCCTACTTTAAAAGTTGTATTTACGAAGGTACTACTGGATCATGTGTAAGATTCGCCATGCACAGCTCAGTGTCAGGTCTCCCCTTTATTTGACAACCATCAAGTGTTTTTACTCCAGTAGAATACGTGTTGGAAACTTTACTTCCCACAAACACATATAAAGTGAGATTTAGCGTCTGAACATCAAAAATAAAAAGTCATTTTTTCAAATCAGTGTCTTCAAATAACTCTTTCTTGTCAGAAAAGCTTTCATATATCTGTAATCACAAATACAAAAAACACCCATCATTCAGGAGGTTTTCTTTTCTTTACAAAAAATTCCACTATATATTGTTTACATCAATTCTGCCCATTTCTATTCAGAAAAATACCAGAAACTTCAGATTAGAACTTACCCATTTTTACTAAATACCCGTATCCATGCTTGTATGTTTGGCCCCAGCAAACACAAGCACTGTAAAGTAGTAAATGTAGACAGGAGAACTGCAAACAAAAATGTCTCAGTCACTGACCTACAAAAAAAAAAAAAATTACAAAATTAAGTGAGGTGGTTGTTAGTGTTCTAAAAGTCCCAAGATTTAAGAAAATAAAAGCCCCTCTAAGTCCACTTGTGAAAGCACATGTTCTTTCTTAAACCTCATGTAGAAGAATAAAATATTTTCTTCTTATTCTGTAGAACAGTAAAGGAAGCTAGAAAGAGTTCTGGTGTTATCTCAAGAGTGAAATGTAGTAATTTTTTTAAACGCCTGATGCCTGTAACATTTTTTAAAAACCACAGGTGTACCTCACATAGATCATTAGTTCTAAATTGAAGTATGCTTGGATACTTACTTCATTATTCCATTTATTTTTCCAGTTTGGTGTGACAGCAACCATGAAACCAAACTAGATGATACTATTATTAGTCAGTAACTTACTCGACCTCTCAAAAACCAGGTTGCTCCACACTTTTTTTTTAAACTTTTGTACAAGTTAAAACACTAATATCAAAAGGATGAAAGATATGCAAGATGTGTGGTTTTAGAATCTTATGGGGGAAATGACTAAATGAAATTCCAAAAAATGTTTGTGCCCATATGTTTAGCATAAATATTAAAGTAAAAGAAGTTGTTTCTAACTGTCTTACAATTTTTATTTACAAAAGTCTCCTTTAAGAGCTGGCTTCCAAAAAAAAAGAGAAAGTTAAAACTGCCACCCTTCTTCCCCCAGCTAGGAGCTTATCCCTTAATTGCCAGTGTACCAGAAAATACACAAGTACTTATACCAACATCTGCAAGGATGGCTGCCCCATAGAATGTTTAAAGGAAGAGAGGGTCTTCTGACTTACTCTATGAGAGGTGCTCCATAAAGAACAATAATCGCATGAAATAGTATGCAAGACATGAAAAAGTATATACAGCATTTTAGAAATCTGGATATCTAAAAAAGAGCAATGAAATATCAGAATAATGTTTCAAAACAGAACATAAGTAACACACACAGTCTATTTCTTATCAGCAGCGCTGTACTCTAATTACTTCTTTAATCTCAGCTAGAGCACAATATAATAGCATGGCATATTTCAAAACAGTTTTCCATATATTTTTCATATATTAACACTTTAAATAGTTAATTAAAAAAGATCACACTCCATCTAAAACTTTTCATGCACCCCATTAAACAGGGTAAACATACAAAAAATATAACTAGAAATGACAAGATAAACAGAAGTAATTTTATTGGGTATTTTTACATTTCTGTTTTACATCTGACTGTCGTGTCCATTCATTAAAAGGCAACTCTCACAAAAAGTGAAAAAATATTTAAAAGCAAGAAACCATACAATATAAAAAAAACCCTGCAACACAGAGAATCAAAATTACATTAACTAAAACTACATTTTGAACTTGGCATCTTAAATTCTGAATATACTTGAAAAATATCCGTAACTTTCTATAAGTCTGCAAAACACATAATTTTCTATGAACTTGAGCAACAGTTTCTGGGTACTCACTATATCATGTAGAAGTAAACACACTTAATAAACAGTTCTGGTTAGGTCTGTTCTGATCAGGTCACCAATGCAAATCCGTAAGTTCCCTGGAACCCTTATTATTCTATATTTATTCCTTATGCTATGCCGGGATGAAATCTCACCTAGAACATGAAGTATGCTTCATTTTTAAATCACGGATGGTTAAAATACTTGCTTCCCATCATGGTTTTGTGTATTTCACATCCTCCTCAGTCAGCAAAACTAGACAGAAGCTTTACACACAAAGACATTGCTCTTAGGGAGAATTGCTTAAATGTTTAAAAACCACCTCAGGGCACTACATCTTGCCTGGCTCAGGAGGTCAGGAGTGCAAGGCTATCCACCTGGCTTCAAAACTCTGGGGTATTTCCCCACTGCTGGTCAAGTGGTGTGCTGCTCCAAAGTCACTCTGTGCAAAAGTATTTCATTTTATTTAACGCTCCCTATTGCAAACTGTAACTACAAAAAGTTTCTCCCCAGTTTAGATTCTTCTATGCATTCTTCTTAGATGCAAATTTCACTATACAAGGAAATGCAGCCATTTTAATACTTTTCCATATGATTTTTTAATTGTTTAAATGTAAAGTAGTATCTCTTTTATGTCTTAGATTCTCAAAAACAATTATTTTCCTTTAAAGTTATTACAAACTTAGAACTACACATCAGAAACGTGTGATGACATTTCTGCATGGTACAGCCCCTTATCAAGAAGATGAGTGAGGCCTAGACTACAAAATGAGTTCTGTGCCATTGAATTTTGCCAGGTGTTGCCACCATGCAAATTCTTGGGACTAAAAACAACAGTGCATTGACAAGAAAAAGGAAACCATAGAATCACTCACCTGAACAGGTTATTTACAAGTAGAGGAAGTTTAACTTCATGAAAATACTGAAAAATTTGTTTCAAAAGGTATTACACTCAACTCACTCATGGAAAATGAGAATTCACCACCGCAAACTCTCTTCTTTCTCATCTGATTATTTCAGAGAATTTGCTTCCCCTCCATATTGTTTGTTATCAATTTAAGAATTAAAAAAATCTTACCTTGCGAGCAAAAGAATTTCTCTTAGGAGACTGATTTGGTTTAAGGACTAAGTGCAAAACTATATTAAGGGTAGCAACACAAACAGAACAAACACACAGCCACGTGAGGTGCGTTCCCAGGACGCTGAATCCGTCCAGGAAGAATGCCGGGACAACCGCGGCCAGGATGATGGACACAGCGCAGAGGAGGTTGGCAGCCAGGAGTCTCCTGATTTCCGCCTCCCTCATGGTGTCCCGGGCAGCGGCCACCTGCAAGACACCGAGTCCCGCCCCGTCACCGACGCACGGCAGCAGCGCCGCGCGGCAGCATCTTCCCCAGCGGGGAGGCGCGGGACAGAGCCCTGTGGCCGGGCTGGGGGCGAAAATGAGGATTCTGGGGCAGGAAAGAAGCGCTCGCTCACAAGAACCAAACCCCGCGCGGGCCGCACGCGCCGCTCGCGCCCCTCACCGCGGAGCGCTCGGCACCGCCCGGCAGCGGAAGGCGGCGGGGCCCGAGCACGGCAGTTCCGGGGCGGTGCCGGAAGCGGCGGCGGCTGTGGAGGGGCCGCCATGGTGTGCGACAAGTGTGAGTACGGGGCTGCGGGGGGCTCTGCCTGACCCGCCCTGCCCTGCCCGCGGGGCTCCCGGGCTGCCCCGAGCGGAGCAGCAGCCGCGGGTCCCGAGCTGCGCAGGGCGGGCCGCGGGTGGCGGTTCCTGTCAGGGCCCTGTGTGAGCTGTCATTCTCCCCTCGGCACCGCCTGTGGAGCGTATTAATGCACGTAGTTTAAACGATTCTGTCCTGTATCAGCAATAGCGTGAACAGCAGGATCGGGGAAGTGATTGTCCCCCCTGTACTCGGCACTGGTGAGGCTGCATCTCGAGGGCTGTGTTTGGTTCTGGGCCCCTCAGTTTAGGAAGGACATTGAGGTGGTGGAGCAGGTCCGGAGAAGGACAGCAGAGCTGGGGAAGGGTCTGGAGAACGAGGTCGGACGACGAGGGGCCGAAGGTGCCGGGGTTGTTTTAGTCTGAAGAGGAGGCTCAGGAATGGCTTAACCGCTCTCTACAACTCCCTGAAAGGAGGGCGTAGCCAGGTGGGGATCGGCCTCATCTCCCAGGCAACAAGCAACAGGACCAGAGGACATAGTCTTAAGCTGGGCCAGGGGAGGTTTAGGTTGCACATAAGGAGAATTTCTCCCCAGACAAGGTGATTAGACACTGGAATGGGCTGCCCAGAGAGGTGGTGGAGTCACCGTCCCTGGAGGTGTTTAAGGAATGCCTGGATGTGGCACCCAGTGCCATGGCCTGGTTACAGGGTGGTGATCGGTCACGGGGTGGACTCGATGATCTTGGAGAGCCTTTCCAACCTAATTGGCTCGGTGTTTCTGAATTTTTTCCCTTTGTAATGTTTCCTTATGTAGGTGAGAAGAAGCTTGGAACAGTGATCACTCCCGACACATGGAAAGATGGTGCAAGAAACACTACAGGTAATCTTGGCAAGGTTTAGTGACTTGGTTTTGAGGTATTGTAAAGCCAGTTCAGCACCTGAGTTACGTTACCACCTTAAGACCAAAACTTTACATTACCAATCAGGTTAAATATTAACTTGTGTAGTTTCCCTCCCATGCTGATTTAATGCCTGGGAAATTTATTTGCCCAGGACTCTTCAGTCTTAAACTTGTCTGGTTTGTTTTTTGTCCTTCCTGTATGGAAGGACAATACATGGAGTATTTAAATGGAGTATAAAGTGTTCTGTTATCCTGTCCCTTCTGTGTTGAATATTATCTCTCTTTGTGACTTTATTTGCATATGTGTAGAAATTGTAAATGAAGCTTTTTAAAGTATGCTTGGAACTGGGAAATTTATTTGGTTATGGATTTATTCTTTTTGTAGAAAGCGGTGGTCGCAAATTAAATGAAAACAAGGCATTGACTTCAAAGAAGGCAAGGTTAGTATTTAACACTGATTTTGGCTAAGAACATCAGTTAACAAACTAACTGAAGCCTGTTTCCTGCATACCTGGGCAACTACTCCAAACTTGTCCAAAGTTAATAAATAATAATTGTGGGGATTATGTTATTTGACTCGTTGGTAAAAATATGTCCGTACATATTTCAAGGGTGCTTTCTGCTCAATCATAGAGTGTGGGCAAGTATTTTACTGCAGTTCTCACTGGAATTGCTAGGATTTAATGCTTTTATAGGAGAGAAGCCAGGAATGCTTATTTTCTGTGCTCATATTGCCAGGATAATCTCTTGAGCATTTCCTTCATGTCTGAGGGACTTTCTGTTTGCAAGGGGGCAAGATGCTGCTAGAAGGTGTTTAAGTTCAAAGTCATGTAGTGTCTTAATAAAAATATGCATTTTTAGTTCTGCTTCTGTGAAGCTTTTGTCTGTGATTGAAGAAATGTCTCTTAGTGGTGAAAGTGGGAGCTTTTCTGTGTACTTTGTGTAACCTATTAGAAATACTTCTTGTATGTCTGTTTTCTAAATTACAGTTTTTGCTGGAGTTTCTGACTGTGCCATCTGGCTTAGACTTTTTAGGATGAGGCAGGAAAAATACTTCATTTCAAAGTGTGTAAATAAAAAACTTTTCCTTTTTCCCAGGTTTGATCCTTATGGAAAGAACAAATTTGCAATATGTCGGATTTGTAAGAGTTCTGTCCATCAGCCAGGGTCCCACTATTGTCAAGGATGTGCCTATAAAAAAGGTGAGTTTAACTGAGTGCCAAAATACCCCAGTTTGGCTTGAAACCAAAGAGGAAGTACAACACTTGAATTTGTAATTACAAAGAGAAGGCTAAGATGAGATTTAATTGCTGTCTTCAACTACTGATAAGAAGTTACAGGGAACGTGGAGTCAGACTCTTCTGAGGTACCCAGCAATAGAATGAGAAATAGTGTACACAGGTTAGAGTGTGGAAAATCCTAATTACATACAAGGAAAGCAAATTTTCAGTGTGGGAGTGATCAAATATTCTAATAACAGATACCATCAGAGGTTGTGGAATCTTTACAGGAGATATTCAGGGCATGACTTGAACAGTCCTGAGCTAGCCTTATCCAAGTTGGCTGTTTTGAGTGGGGCAGGACTAGGGACTGAAGGAGATCCTTTTAAACCTTTGTCATTCTGTAATTCTGTTTCTTTTAGAATGTTTCTGGTATCAGAAGCAGTAGATTTGGAAAAATAACTCTAAACTTAATCTTGGCAGTTGCATAGAGAACTGTCATCTAACAAATTTTATTTTCCTTAATTTAAAAAACCTCAGGTCTTGTAAAATTCATTGTTTGTTGCAGTCCCTTTTCTGCTTCCTCCTCTTTCCTCTCCCCCCTCCCTTCTCTCCTTTCCACTCCCCTCTCCTTTCCCCTCCCCTCTCCCCTTTTTATAATACCTAAATCTAAAATTCCGGGATGGGAAAAAAATCAGGAAGTCAGTTACATGATTTAATGCCAAGGAATTCTTATAGCACATGAGTTGAACTGATTTTTAGATGTAGAGCTAGAGCTAACCAGTAGTAAGCTTTGTTTATGAAATTAATTGTTCAATAAATATGTGCTGTGTCACTGAGCCCGTGGTTTAGCAGCTTGCTGTAGGAATGTTGCCTGCTGGATGCTCACCAGATGTCTGCCTGAATCCCACATGGTAGAAACTTGTCCTCTTCCTTAAATTTATGGCTGGTTTGTGTGGGCTTCAGGATCTGATCTTTGTCTGCTTGTGTATCCTTCCAGGTTGAACCTGTCTTCTTCATAAAATTAAGAACTTTCTAAATGCTTTAGGCTCTAGCTCTGACCATCAAAGATTTCATTGGGGCATATTTCTAGAAGCAAATGCAGTCATTCGGCTCAGTGCTTCAGCTCTTGCATATCTCTGAAATTGAGAGGCAATCTCCAGTTAATTACTCTTCAGTTTAGACCTGAAGTCAATATTTAGTGGGCTGAATTTTGGTCTCCAGAGTAAATCATGTGACATGCTCCCTGCTGTTCCCTTCCCTAATGGACTGCTAGATACGTGTCCAGTCATGATGTCAATATATGAAAGCACGCAATAAGGAGAGAGCAGGAGTAAGTGCCACTTGACATTTTTTTGTCTGCTGGTGAATGTGTAGAGATGTGGTCCTATGAGATAAAAGACTTAGTACCTTTCTGCTTTGGAAGAAGAGTGGAGGATTGAGACAACCCACCCCTCTGCAAAACTTTTGTAAATTTTGGTGCTCTAGACTTGACACTTTTAAGAGTTTAGGACAAAATCCTTTGGGACGTCAGTGTTCACTTCAACTCTCCAGTATTCTTGGTGTTCATTGTTTATCACTCCTGCTCTATAAATACCTTAATTCTATGAAAATGTATTCTAAACTTTCTCAGTTGTCTGAATCCCCCCATCTGTTAATGCACCATTTAGCAGTCAGTTTATTGGTGACTGTGTTTTCTTAGCCCTGCTACTTACTGTCCATATCAGGCCTTGTTTGGCTACAGGACTTGAAACAATTAACAATATACCATTTTTAACTGTTTGTCACATGTGAGCCTTTCCTGGCTCTCTTCAGGCATTCCAGCAAATTACAGAGGCTTCGGGCAGTGTTGTGAACCATAATGCTCTCAAAATAGAGCTTATTTTCTTAAGTGGAAGGATTACACATATTTTGTAAATACTAATTTGTATTAGGAGTCATAATAAGTCAACTTCTAAGTTTGTAATATCTGTTGAGAACATGCACAGGTAGATTGCCAATGAGAGCTCATTTGAACAATTTTTTGAAAATGATCCGTACAAAAACATAGCAACTGTGTTTTTGAAGAAAGACTTTAATGATTTTAAAATAATTTACTCACTTTTTGTGTGCTTATAGGCATCTGCTCAATGTGTGGCAAGAAGGTCTTGGATACGAAGAACTACAAGCAAACTTCTGTCTAATTGTATTGACTAGTCCTTTTATGAACTTTAGCTTCTGTGTCTTTGTACATTAACTTTTCTCTAAAATAATTTGTGAATATTACTTTCTGGAAGATAGTACGTTTACTTGGAACGAGAGGTAAAGACAGCCTGATTGTTTGCCTAAAATGTACATAATATTTGATTATTGTTGTTTTGGCACTAATATTAACTGGTATTCAAAGGAGATCGCTTTCAGCAACTGGTAAGAGTTCAAAGGGAATGAGAAGATCCTAGTGGATAGGTTGAAACTATGTTGCCATCATAACACAGATCTTTGAGATGAATACTTTTTTTTTTGCCTATCACAAGTCTTCTGCTTATTTCATGGTAATGTTTTATAGATGTATAAAATATGAGCTTGCATCACCTCATTAAAGTATCTTCATTTAATCCCATGCCTGTAAGTATTTATAATTATTCCCATCCCAAACTATTGTGTTTTTGCTCTTCAGATGTTAATGCAATTGTCCTGTTGTATTTTGTTTCTGCCTACAGTATGGTTGGTTAAATCACGAATTGTTAAACTACTGAAATCTGGTGTGTTACCCTGCCAGTTCTTTCTTTGGCATTGTTGTTGTTTAGTCCCAGCCAGCAACCAAGCCCCATGGAGCTGCTCACTCACTCCCCCACCATCAGGACTGGGGAGAGAATTGGAAGGGTAAAAGCTTGAAAACTCATGGGATAAAAACAGTTTAATAGGGAAAGCAAAACAGGGAATTAATTCACTACTTCCCAGGGCAGACAGGTGTTCAGCCATCTCCAGGAGACCAGGATCTCCTCACCCGTTATGGCTTCTTGGGAAGACGAACTCATCACTCCAAATGTCCCCTCTTCCTGCTTCTTCTTCCCACTTTATACACTGAGCGTGGTGTCACATGGTCTGGAATATCCCTTTGGTCAGTTGGAGTCACCTGTCCTGGCTGTGTCTCTTTCCAGCCTCCCATGCAGCCCCAGCTTCCTCGCCATTGTGGCAGTACAAAAGGCAGAAAAGGCCTTGGCTCTGTGTAAGCTCTGCTCAGCAATAACAAAAACATCTCTGTATTTTCAGCTGTGTTCAGCACAAATCCAGATCACAGCCCCAACAAGCCACTGTGAAGAAAACTGACTCCACCCATCCAAAATCAGCACAGGCATTAAGACTGATCAGCTGTTTCCTTGTTAACCTCCAAGGAGACTTTACATATGGTATCAGGGGTTTTAAGGCAATAAAATAATGAGCATCAACTTCTAAATATCTCAGTCTTATATTTCTTTAAGTTAGCCTGCCTTCATATACTTGGTTTGAAACTGGCTCTTGAATTCTTTGATATAATTGCTTATATATATGTCAAATTTGAAAGATCACAGGAGGCTGCTTGGTTTTCAGCTCTGGTTTGATATAAGACTTGAAGTGAGTCTCTGAACATGAGAGGCTGACTGTGGCTCTGTAGTTCTTTTGTCCTTTGCTTAATTTCTACATTTTAAAGCCTTTTCTGTTATGGAGCATAATAATTAGTCTCTTTGCATGCATTTTAAGGAAAAAGAATTATTCATTCTTAATTCATGGTTAATTCTTAATTCATTCTTAAGGACAACGAACATTATGAGGATTTTACTAGATCTATTTAAGTGTTTACTCCTCCCTGCCACTGCCTCTTGGCAGTTTCATGCTTCTGCAACTGTCTTTCAGCTGTAACAGAAAAACTATCAGTGGGAATTTCCCTATGAATAGATACTCTGTTTTAGGTTTCCTTTTGTTCTCATATGTATTACTGAGGAAACTGCATGACTAATGGAAATGGGAGAATTGCTGTTCTTTCTGGGGGTCAAAATGAAGAATACTGGGCTTATAGTTATCCTCTTTGCTATTGCCTTCCTGCAGTGCTGTAGTTGTGCTGCAAGTAGCCCTCTAAAGGGGATTGTCTGACATTTCCTGTCATCCTTAACTATCTGTTCTTAAGCATTTATCACCAAAGTTTCTCATTCAAATGTATTGGCTTCCTGCAGTTGCTAAAGGGGTAATTATTTTTGGCATTTTATATTTGCTGAGAAGCTTTGTCAGGATAGTGGAATGAGCTGGGCCTCCCAAAAGAAAAGAGGAATGCTGCCATTTTTTATTTTAAAAGCCTCTCCTGCTGTAAAAATTGCCTGGAGGTACACGGATTAGCTAGCTGGTGATAGCTTGGTGCTGGCCACTTGTTTCCAAACACATCACAGAATTCCCATATTAGGGTATATCTCTGTGACACATCTTTTGTATGGGTGAGAAGAAAATGTCTGTAATTGGCTTCAAGTTTTGCAGCAAGTCTTGTCAGCAGAGTGTGTGACAATTTCAGGTGGCAGATTCCCCAATAATCCCTGAACTCTTCACCTTTTATGGGTGTGTGCTATAAGATTGATTAATTTTTGCTATTCTGTGAATAAAACTTCTTGTCTTCCTAAAACTGGCTAGTATCTCTATTTCAAAAGCATTACATAAATCTTGAATGAATTGGTATGAGCTTAATGTTTATTACACTCTATAAATACTGGCACTGATTCAACTCTTACCTCCTTTTGTAACTGATTGGAGAACAACAGGAATTTAAATAATGTGATGCTGTGTTCATAATTATTTTGTGAATTGAGCTTTTATACATTTGTGTTCTATTACTGGGCTGCTGATTTTCCATGTTAGGATCTATTTTTGTTGTAAAATAAGGACAGGTTTTGATTTGGTGGGCTTTTTTAAATGGTGGATACGAACTGCTTTGTTTTTCTAGTGGTTTTTACATGCTCAGGAACTTTCATCTGTAGCTCTTGAAGCTCCTTAGCCTCGTGAGAGTTTCAGTTCCTGAGAGCTGTAAAATTTTCAGAAAAGCTGATTTTCCAAGCATTATTTTGAAGTCTCACTGCTTTAAATTTAGATTGCAAGCCATCCATCTCCTGAACCTCAGAGATGTACCACAGTTCAAGGCAGCCTTGGCAGAGAAGCACTTAAGGGTAGCTATTAAACTTATACAGAGTATAATTGAATTGTCATATAAAAGTATATTGTTGATGCTAAAAATGTTTTGTAGGCATGGGATGTCTTTCCTGAGACATTATGCAGTGAAAAACAAAAGAAAATTTGTAATGGAAAGTTGCCAGTTTTGTTAAATGTACTGAGAAGAACGCAGTAATATTCCCCAGATGATCAGCTTGTCCTCTAAATCACAGGTTACATAAGAGATTTGTGCTGCCAAATTTAGTAGGATTAGAATTTTCCTCTGTGCTGCTGAATTCTTAGACTGTCCTTGCTGTTCCTATGTATTCATTGGCCAGAGCTATTACTGAGCCAAGTATAAGCAACATTTTGGTGCAAAGTATTAAGAGAGCAGATTAGCTACATAGTGTTACTGTGACTGGAGAAGCCAGATGAAAATTAAGCAGGAACTGTTGAAGGGTCCTTGTTGTGTCAGGGTATTCTCCCATTCTTCGCCACGTTGTTTTGTTTTTTCAACCCTGCTCTTCCTGCTGCAGAAGCTGGAGAAAGGACCATCCAAGAATGATCACTTGGCAATATGTTCCAAAGCATTAATACTATTTTAACTGTTTGCTTGTAGAAATGTGGTGGTGGATTTTTCTCTCTTAGGTTCATTCAGTTCCTTCATTAGCAGAATAATAACCAGAAAGACTTCATCTTCTATACAGGGATGTCACTGACCACTTTGCATTCAGTTCTTCTTGAAAATGGCCCAGATTTGCACCAAAATATCTTTTTTTTCTTTTTTCTTTTTTTTGGGTTTTTTTTTTTGGTTGTTTTTTTTTTGGTTTTTTTTTTTTTTTTTTTTTTTGGGGTTTTTTTTTTTTTGGTTGTTTTTTTTTTGTTTTTTTTTTTTCTTTCTTTTTTTTGGAATAAGAGATGTACAGGTTTCAAATGGTAACTCTGTTGCACCTGCTTGTTCTGGCATCCCTTCTATCATCAGCCCATCTCTGCAGTGCCTCAGAATGTACAAATCTTCCAGTTCTGCTCCACCCGGAGACACAGAGGCCAGAATCCTCTGCCAATCTCCCCATAGGTCTGGGCAAGAATGGCTGCTGCCTTTGCATTATCAGTGGTCATAAGAGAGATGTACAAAAATTGAAATACAGATGTTCAAAGTAGTGCAATGAACCATGTTGCTTTATTTTCCTAAAGAAAGCTGTAAGTTTCCCAGACACAGAACATTCCCCAGCATGGGAGATTTATTATTCATTGGAAGACGCAAGCCAAGAGCACAAGCTCTTTACATTTAGAATGACAAAGTTTAGTTTATGATAGGGCCTCTATGCTGTGAATAAAATTCTGGAGCTACTAAAGTCTTTAGAAATCCCCTTGACAAGTAATTTCTTTTCCTGGATTGGACCTGGGCTTTCTGATCTCCTGTAAGTATATATGGCCTAAAGATGGGCCTTTTTCTGTTGTTTGCTTTGGATGTTGAAGAATCCAAGAGTGGATTTTGGGATGTTGCTCTCCAGGCACTGACCTACCAGTTGCTTAATAGATTATAGAACTGTCTGTTCAGTGAGCACTGGTTCTGCATGGGATCATGAACATATTTCCTTTGCTAAAGAGTTTCTTACCAGATCACTGGTTTAGAAAAACAAACGTGGCCAGGTGCAAAAGGAAATAGTGGTGACAGGAAAACTCACCCTGAATATCATAAGAGAATGAACACATTGCTGCATCACAGCTGAGGTTTGCTATTAAGCAAAAGTGTTTTGCTCTCCCTGTCAGCAGAACTGGTTGGACAATATGAGAAAGCCTGATGGCAGCCCTTGTTTCTTTTCATTGGGATTTTAGATGTGCTTCATATGAAGACCAGTTGGTTTTGAACTGCTTGTCTTCCTCCCATATGTGTGCTTTTGTGGAAGAAGTTGTCATCTGAAATTCATCAGGAACTGGTTTTGTATCAACTTTTATGAGAGGAGTCAAGTTCACTTTGCAGAACATATGTTCATCATGTCTGGCTAATGCAGAGAATGCAAGTGCTCTGATGACAGGGAGTGCTTACTTCTCACGGTTAAGGGCAACAGGAAAGCTGTGTTGAAGGAACCTGGGAGAATTCGAAATCTTGCCAAGAAACTGAAGAAAGAGATGGATGAAGTATTCTCCATGTGGGCATTTCTAGTAAATGTTACTTGTTACATAGTTCAGGAAGACAATACTGACACTTGGGTTTTTGCCTTGATGCCATTCATTTCTGATAAATAGCATGTGGATTTTTCAGGCACTGGTGACTTGATTACCAAATAACTACCTCATTAAGCAGACATTTTCAGACTGGCTTTCTAGTAGAAAACTTCTCAAAACTCCTCCTTCCTTTCTGTTTCTCTTTGCACTAAAAGATGCAAACTGAACTTTGCAATGTTAGTGACTCATTAGGCATAAGCACTTCCAGCAAATGCACCTGATGTATGCTCATCTGCCGAGTGCCACTGGGAAAACAAATGCTGAGGAGGGTTTGTTTTCTGCGTCATCACAGTGCTGATGATTAAATATCAGTATTGTTAACTGTTTCAGGTCACATGCAAACACACAGAACTCCCATTTCCCATCTTCTACTGGCTAATGGGTCTCATCACATGTATCTTAAATGTATCATAACCAGCCCAGTCTCCAGGAAGTCATTACTCACTGTTGATTTTTTGGTTGCTCCTTTTGCTGCCATAGAAGGTAAAGATTTTAACTGGATACAGCTCCCAGATTGTGTCATGGATATTTACTGTTCAGATATGTTTTACTACTGTTCAGTAACACAATAGTGCAAATAAGACTATATGTAACGAAAGGCATGGCTCTCAGGGAGTTGGCTCCTAGCCCAGTCCAATTGTCATCTTTTATTGATTAAAATATTTAAATGCTAATTGGATTAAGCAAAGACTTTGACATCTTAAATTGTCTGTCTTTCTATGGGAGGCTTTTGAAAAAGTGATGACATGACATGTCAGTGATGAATAGCTTTCATTTTATGACTTTCAAAAGCAATGTTTCCTAAAGGGTGGGAAGTAAAAAGAAGTGATATAAGGGAACAGTTACTCTACTGATTTTCAGATTGGTTTGGTTTGTTTGTTATTAGAGTTCCAAAGAAATCTTTGAAAGATCAGGCATATTTTGTTTATGTAATGGTGTCAGCCTGAATTTGAAGTGAGCCTGAAGCCGTGACTGAGTTGCTCTACCTTAAAATAGATCCTAGTTTGGGTAATGAGATATTAATAACATTAATAGGTGCCCTTATCATCAGAATATGTGAAATATAAATTCAGAGGCTCACCAGACTGGCACATTGCCCAGCCCAGTTTAGAAACAGTGGACAGGTAAGTAGATCAGTATGGATTTACATAAATTTGGTAGGGCTGCCCTGGAGAGGAAGAAGGGGGCATCATGTACTCAGTCCATGTGGCATCCTGCAGTGCTGTTGTGGAGGTACTGGGCAGAGAAGGTCCTGGTGGTAGCTAAGGAAAAACGTGTCTGCTAGTGAGGACAGCAGAATTCAGGTTCTAGAAGTCGAAGCATTCAAATTTAATTTCTGTGGGAAATTGTAAAACATTACAAATAGTGAACTGTGTGAGTGAGTCTTTGAAGCTTCTAGGAACACTTTGTAGAGAACAGCAAATGTAATTTATTTCTCAAGTTTTTGCTGATAATATTTACACCCCCTCCCCCTTTTGTTTTTTGATTCAGATTTTCTGGCTAACATACAAGCATTTGTTGGTGGTGAACTTTGAGTAAGTGCAACACTGATAGTTGCACTGAGGAAAAAATAGAAAAACAGGTATTATGACACATGAATTAAAAAGAAAAAAACAGTTTTTGAAGACTGTCACATTCATTATAAAAGAGAAAACCTTTAAAATTATTTGTCCCAGCTTAATTAAAATCAAATGATTATGCAAATATTAACCAGCTTGCAATCTTCATGCTTTTTTATTTTATAAAGTATTTTGGAAGGTTATGTTGTGTTTTGATTTGGTTTGGTGTATCGGTGGGCTTATATCTGTGATCTGAGTGTTTTGATGGTCTCCTGCGAAGGTGAGGGGTGTTGCGGGGGCTGCAGGGGCTGGGGCTCCCGCGGTGGGGCGAGACAGAGCTTTCACACGTGGTCCTGGAGTGTTTCGAGCTCCCGCGGTTTGAGCTCACGGCGTCCATCCCTGCCTAGCAGCAGAGGCTCCGTGCAGCAGTCGCAGGGTCCTAATGCCACCCCCAAACAGCTTCTGCCACCCACACCGCTCCCGGCTTATCCCTTCCCCATCCCCATAGTCTCCCGGCTACCTTAGATATAGCCTACTGGCGATAGCAAAGAAGGGTCTTCCTTGACAAAGCTTCTTAGATGTTTATTGCCGCTTCTTGGTAACAGCCGTGTGGAGAAAGACGCTAATGAACACATGCCATGCCCTTGTAAAACCTTAGGGTTCCTCGTGACCTGGGGTGGCCCATCCCAGGGGACACTGGGGCAGTGCAATGCCCTCTGGGAACTGTAGTCCTGAGAATCCCGAAAACATGGAGGATTGCAAGGAATCTTGGGAAGGAGAGTTCTTTACTAAGGGCAGTGAGCTTAGCACCATCTCCCCAGTGTGGAGTGCCTGTCTCCCACAATTTGGTTTTTTCAGAAACAGCTGGGGACTAGGGGCTTTTGAAAAAAAGTTTAAGTTTATTTAAGCAAATAATTAAAAGTTTCAAATCCTTTCCAGTATAAGACTATATATGGCAAAGTCATGAAAATTCTTTGGAGGTGAAGAGATAGGTTAGCCAGGTTTTGACAAGTGTGCTTGTCACATGCTAGCTGTGAAATGCAATTGCATAAGCAGTGCTCAACCATAAAGTGCCATATGCTCTGCCTTTGTTCCTGCCTTTATATTCCTAATGAAGAAATCACCATTTGGATTGAGGGAGAAAATGGCAGGACTAGGAACAGTAAAAGTATGTGGAACACAAGCACACACTTCTGTCACTGAGTACATTTTCCCTTACAATCCCATACCAGATGGATAAATAAGAACAATTCAGTTGATTTGTCCAAGGCTGATGAGATAGCTGGTGTCAGATTGGGGTCAGAACTCACTGGAAAGAGCTGTGGCATATGTAGATTGCTGGGAGATGGTTTGTCTCTGTGTGTCCTTTCCACGTGCAATCCTTTTGGTACCTGTGTGTCCAGGGCACACTAAGACAGGAGTGTGATACAAGAAGCTCTTTAATGAAGGAATTAGTTTGAAAAACAAATAGAGCAGAGTTTTTGTATGGGATTTTTTTCCCTCGAGGTCCATTCAAACATTTTTCCATAACATTTTTTGTGTGTAAGTTTATACCGGTACTTAATACTTTGGACTATGCATCTGTTATATTTGTGTAAACACTTTGCCTGTATAATTGGTCAGCTTTCAGCATTGATTAAGGTTAGGTAGGATTGTTGATATTTATTGAACATTTCATACATAAAAATATCAGTTCAATTTGTTCTTACTTGAACATGTATGGGCTATGATATGTTATCCCAATTCTGCCAAAGATTAAGGCATATCCAGCTTGTTGTAGGGCATTTTGTCAAGAAGATGGGTCAACAGGATTACAGTGCATTGAAGAACAACTATATCTGAAAGTACATTCGCATTTGAAAAATGCTGTATTCCTAAAACTGGTAAAATTAGAAATGCTGAGTAAATCAATAATCTGATAGGGAGAAAACCCCCAAAATCTATAGAAGAGAAAATTTTGATTCAAATTCAAGTTAACAATCAGATTTTGTCACTCTTCTTGATGCAGTATAGTATCTCTTTCTCCTTAGTATTGCTCCTCATTTGGTTTAGAGGTGCAAATATCTAAGGGTAGTTAGGGACCTAATTCCCTTTAAATTTATTTAATTGAGTGGGTGCTCACATCAAGTTGTGTAATAAGGTACTGCACAGTATGAATAAGGTACAAAATGCAGCTTATCAGGAAAAGTGCTATTTTTAATATACCATCACTGTCTGATTTACTGTTAGTGCAGGTTTATTTCCAGTAAGATTTTAATAAAAATTCAGCTTGCCACTAGTGGATATATAGTGATACAATAGAAGCTGATTTTTTGTGTTACCTTGTTGGTTCTGTATTCCCTTTCAAAAGTTGGAAACTGCTTCTGAGCTGAAATTTCTAGCTAGTGATAAATAAATTGCCTTCACTGGAGGAATGAGGCAACCTGTTAACTGATGACTGAACATTTTTGATGCATCAAAACAGGCTGATAGTGCAGTACTGATATACTTTGCGTGGTGCTTCATTGCATGATACAGTATATCATTCAACCCTTCTCCAAGCTGTCTTAGAAAATTGCTTTAGGTTAAAGAAAAGGATTAAAAATGTTTTTTGAGGGCTAAACAAATGCAGGTTTGTTCTCTTTTTTGGATTCTGAAGAAAGTCCCATAACATTTCTATGTATTAGTGCCCTAATTTCAGGATATAGAAACAACTGTGTGGAGGAAAAGGGCAGTTCTGGAGGAGAATGGCTCTCTGCAACCACATAGTCATATTTCATTGTAGTCCACGTGACCAAATTTCTGCTAGTGACTTGTAGGTATGGACACATAATTTCCTTGCTATTTTTCTGGTAGGCCATGAATTCCAAAAGGCAGTTTAACAGGCAGCTGTTTCTGAAGCATTGTGGCATGTTTGTCTATCCACACCAGCTGGGAATTTTAGCTTGCACCCTAATTCTGCCAGCTGGAAAGGATAGAGGACAGTGGAGAAGCAGATTACATCAATCTTGTTTTTTCTGGCTGTTCATCGGCAGAATGTTGTCTGGGGAGACCTTTTTTAATCAAGGCATCTTTTAGAAAGTAACCCATAGAACCCTTTGAAGTGGGGCTGAATTCTCAAGAGCAGGGCTTAGTGAGCTGAATCGTCAAGGATGTTTGGTCATTCAGTTCTCCTTGACATCTGGGTAATGCCTGTGTGTCTTTGGGAATATGTAGTTAAACTTTTCTTCTGTAGGTTTTGTTAGTAGGTGGGATGAGTTGGTTTGGTTTTGATTTCTTGTGTAGGAATGAGTAGGTGGTTTCAGATTCTGACTAGTAAAATGTTACAGTGGCATTACGCTGCAAACAGTGAGAGATTGTCTCATCTATTTTTTGTTGGGTAGCTATGAATTAAACACTTTTATTCTCTAGCAAGAATTTTAGGAGACTGCAAGGTGCTAACAAAAAGTGAGAACAAAGCTGTGAAGTAGCTGTTTCTCTGATACAGTTTCTCCAAGCATAACACAGACACTACATATGGTAGCCAGCATCTGGCAATTGTTTTTACTGTTAGTGCTGTCAAACTGTTTGGAGTCTGTTTCCATTTAATTCTTGATCAGCATGAGAAAATTCTTCTTTGGGTTTTGAATCTTCTTGCAAGACTGCAAAATAATCATAGAACAATTAGGCTTAAAAAACCTTGAGGTCTTCAAGTCCAAACTTTGATCAAATACCACCATGCCCACTAAACCATAGGACAAAGCTCTAGGTCAACTTGTTTTATGAACACTCAAGGGAATGTGACTCCACAACTTCCCTGGGGAGGCTGTTCCAATGCTTAAAAATGCTTTCAGTGAAGAAATTTTTCCAAATATCCAACCTGAACCTCCCTTGGCACAACTTCAGGCCATTTGCCCTTAATGATGCTGGTGACTGTCCTGCTGTTTGTCAACACTGAGCAATACAGTGCATATGCATTCATAAAGTGATTTGTTAAATCTTCAATCCGAGTTTAATATTCTAGAATATTATGTCTGAACAAAAGCTCACAGCAGTATCATTCTTAACTTTTGAGAACAGCTCTGAAATGCACTTTTGTACAGATAAGCAGCAGTGCCCATCTCAAGGCTGAATATCCCAGTGCATGTGAATTAGCCTAAAATGAAGCACTGGAGCATCTCTGTCTCCTCTGTGGAGCTAGCTGCAGATGACTTCACCAAGGTCATGGAATCTGGGTCCAAAAACAGCCTTGGCAGCTTGTACTTGTGAAGTGGCATGGAGATGGTCCTGCTGTGCTCCAGTCACAGATTTGAACACCAAGTAATGAAGTGAGCTGTTGTGCTAAAAGCATTTGTTTAATGCTTTGAAAAGCCAGTAAGTGTAGTATCAAAGAAGAGTACTGGGCTGGGAATATAGATGATTGTCCACCACCATATCTAATCTGACGAAAAAGGCATTCAGGCTTATTCATAATATCCTATGTGCTAGTTACCATTGCTGTATTCTTTTTAGAATTATCTCTCAAAATATTTTTGTTTAAGAAATACTCAGCTGCTGTTACAGTTTAGATTATGTGACTCTTGTGGGTGTTCTGGGGTGCATTCCAAGAAGGCATTAGGGACTCCTAGTCCCATTTGTATAAGCCAGTGAAATACATGCCTCACTTTCTACAGTTCAGCTATGGTTGAAGCCATTTGCTCCTCCCCTCCAGCCAAGTCTGTGAGGCCAGAGTTAAATCAGCACCTACTTATTTTAATACATGTTTTAAACATTAATAAATTTTACAATCTTCTAAGATCAACATACAAAAACCTTTGCTTGTTCTGTAAGATATCTGTCAGCCATGACAAAGAGATCTTATTTTACCAGTGTGATCTATTTCCAATGCATTATCAACCTCGCTATCACAGTCATAAAGCAACCTCCAATATCACAGTCTGTTTGTTGCAGTTACAGCAGGAATATAGTAGGGTCACTGGCAAGTGCTATATGGCCCATTTTTTCAAGTGAAGGGAGTATGCTCATTATTTTATAGCATCAGCCCCTTCAACAGAAAGGAGAGCTCCTCTATTGTGAGAAATCCTTTTTTTCTACCCAGAAAGAGGCACCAGTCTGGAAGTTACAGGTGTCCTTGATTTGTTTGCAAAAGTAATCTGGCAAACCTAGCAGATGCCCAGCAGGGCCATCAGCAGCTGCCAGTAAAATATGTACATATGGTGGTTAGATCTTAACTAAGCACACCACAGAACCTACCCTTCATACAGGCCTCAGCTTCCTGCCAAGTCCCTGCCCACTGAGAAGTCTGGGCAATAGGAAAATATTTGCAGCATGTCCTTGAAGCTATTTCAGTTCAGGGTGAGGTGCCAGCTCCTCAATTAACTACCTCTTACACAGAACACCCTCCTGCCAATCTTTCTGCTTGTAGATGATGGCATGTGGTTTGTGTGCAAGCTTTCAAGAAGCCTGATTGAGAAATGCTGTCACAAAAGATACCATTTCTGTGGCGTGAAACAGCCCTGCCAATAAAAAGCTGCAATTAACCGTATAAGCTGTAATAAAATCATATGTAAACTGTAATTTCCTACCAAAAAAATTTCTGAGATAATCTTTGTTACTGGTATAAACAAATCACCGTCTATCATTGGCACTGCTCCTGTTGTCTGTGAAAGACCCTTTCCTGCTATTGCCTAGAAGGGGAAGGTATTCTCAGAACTTGAGGTGGAGATGGAGTTTCACCTGTGTACCTTGCAGCTGCTCCCTGAAGGTAATTTTTCTTTGTCAGGGTGGGAGGCAATGCAGAGCTTTTTATCTGCCAGTTTTGTCATGACTCAAAGGATGCACCTGCAAAAAGAAAGGGTCTAAGTGCTGAATAACTACTAGCAGTGGTCATAGAAGGAAAGGTGAAGTCTAAACAAAGTAATGAGTGAAGAGGATTTCTGTGCCAACCAAATCTGTGGGGTGGCCTGTGATCACAGCAGTATAGGGGCAAATCACGTACTGTAAACATTGAGCTCTTAAACTGTGGTCTTCAAGACTGCATATTATTCCAGCAATACTGATAGGAAATTCATTACTGCATCTGAAACAGAGCCTGGTAGTTGTAGTGGTAAACAAGGCACATGCAAAGGTATTTTACAACTGAGAAGCTAAGGAGCTGAGAAACTTAGTTTCCTCCAGTTGCAGAATAACATTACTTTCATAACCATGTGAAGGATGGAATGCCCAGGAACAATCATCCAGCTCAGGAAGCCAAGGTGACATTTTAAATGGAAATTTTATTTTGACAAGCCTTTTTATTCCTATAGCTGAGTATTTAACCTGATTTTGTTCAACTAGTAAAGCACTACTTTAATATTCTAAATGTTTATAATATATTTGATTTCCAATTTGCATGTAAGGGTAGCTTAACACTAATCAGGAATCAAAAATAAATTGACTTTTAATATCAGTTACTTTTTTCTAGCATAAAATATAGATATTAGAAATCTGAATATATGCATGCCATGTTAAGTAAGTGTGTATGTACAAAATGTGTCCTACTGATTTGCAAAAAGAAGTCCCAATGTAATGTAAAGGCCATATTCTGTTGCAAATGCACTACATTACTAATTAATGAGAATCCAGCTCTTTCTGTGAAATAAAAAAACCATGGAAATGGAAAACGATAAATGATCCAAATCAGGAATTTCCATTTGCCATATTAAATCATAATTAAAACAGTGATTCAAATTATTAATCAGTCTATTTTGAGGTGCAGTTTATGCAAGTCTGGATTAGAAGTAGGATTTTTGCTAAGGCAGGCAGGTATATTTTTGCATATTCCAAGTCATTCAAGCTGCCAAAGATTTATATGAAGTAAGTACTGTGGCCATGCTGTAGCTAAGCACTGTGTATATAGAAAAGTTGTATGGCTGAAGATGAAAAAACAGAAAGTTCTACTGGTTAGAAAAAAATAATTTTTAGTTTAAACAGCATTCTAGCAAATAAATGTAGCAGGAGTTTCACTTGTGGAAAGATCCAAAGATCAAGCCAGTGAATGTAAAATTTGGATTAAGTTTTTCTGGCATTGGGTAGAGATACTTCCTTGGTGTAGTTTGCACAGTGTTTGCATGAGCAGTACTTGCCCTATTGTCATTAATTTCAGTGGGGATTATGAATGCCTGAAGGAGAGCACCAGCTTTACCCCTTTCTAGGCCATCAGCTTTCAGCTATTTAGCTACAGAAATAAATGTAACTCTTTCTTGGAGGACATCTACACTGACCAGCCCTGGACTGCTAAATGCCACAGATACAACTTTCACATTTCATGCTCCCCAAACTATCTTCTTCAAAAGCTACAGTTTAACATGTCCCTTTACAGAGGAGTATTTTCTCTTCTGGTTTACCTCCCTGGGCAGTAAGAACTCACAGCAAATTCTCCTCCTTTAGCATCTTTACTAATATCTCCCTTTTTATTTCCTTTTATTCAACACAGCATCCAAGACTCTGTAAAACAGATTTTTCCATAAGCAGCTGGAGAGTAACTAACAAAGGGTAGTAAGTTGTACTTACACAGGGACAGCCTGTCAGTATCCTTAATGGTCATCCTCTCATAACGACCTTCATCAAGACAGCATCACTAAGTGTACACAAAAGGACAGATGAGCTTTTACGGGAAAGGAAATGTCTGACTTCAGAGCAGAAATCTCTGCTCTAAAGGGACTTACTGTTGTAATGCAACAAATGACCTGTATAGCCCAAAGAGCCAAAGACAAATTTGCCAAATGGGAAATACAGATGTCCATCCCAGTCCCCAAAAATGGTTTTAATGAAGAAACCTGCAGTTAACCTATAGAGTTACTCTGAGGACACAGTTGTGCTAAGAGGAATTGGGATTTGCTTCCAGACCTGCTCTTTCCTTTTTCCCTCCATTCAAGAAAGTGAGAATTCTGCTCTGGGTGCAAATCTGTGACTCAGGTACATTTGCAGTCTTCAACTTTTCACCTGGATCTGAATATTGCTGAGATTTCGCAAAAATTGAATTCTGGCCAATTTCTGTCCCAGTCACAATGTGATAAATTTCTAGGCTTAAACTTTATTTAGCTGTTTTACTGATTGCAAATCAAGGCACACTGAGAGGCCCTTCTAGATGTGAAGTCTTAGAATATTTTCAAAATACTGAAAAAATTACATGGATTTATTATACAGAAGAAACATCAAACTGAAAAATCAAACTAGAACCCTGAGTTTACAAGTAGTGAGTGTACTGAGGGGATGAGAAAATAGGTCTCCTAGGTACCGCAGCAGTAGAGGAACCTCTTCCCAAACACTTGAATTACAATGAGAGCAAAATCAAGTTGACACGTAGAAGCCTTGATCCCCAAATGAAATGGGAGTCACAGCAAAAGCACTGGATAAATCATTATTTCCTTTCACAAATAAAAGGGTTCAGCCCAGAAAGCAGTGATAAAAAAGGAGATTTTCCAGTATTAGAGAAAGTGAGCAGAAGATGCAGTTTATTGAAGGAAATTTTTTTGAGTAAAACATTTTTCACACTTTCCATAAAGTACCTTTCTTTTGTGCACACTTCTTCCCTGCACTGTCTTGCATTTTTTTCATTCAAGTCCTTCCCTTAAGTAATGGCTGCAGTACTCCCTAAAAAATGCTTTTACCAATTATTAATGAACTTACAGTATTATCATAGCCTTAAACTGACCAAAGAACTGAGCAGCTTGCCAGTGGAAAAATCGAGGTGAATCGCAGAAGGCCTTAGCCAAAGAAAGGGAAAGCACAGTCAGACTAAGTATGAAGGATGAACTCTGCAAGTCTCTCTTCTCATCATATACTAAATGTTCATTTTTTTTAAACTGCTCCTAGATGGTTTTTTGGTCTTGAGATCACTGTCCGTGAGTTCCTGCTGGCCTGCTGTATGACCTGGTTCAGTGAACACTTTGGGGCCACCATCACGTTAATCACGTGAGGCCAGGCAAATTCCATGTGAACAGAGATAATACCTACATGTGAACACTTTCAAGATCTGGCCTTTGGTTTTGGTATCAAATTGTTATATGTAATTGAAGGGGAAGCATCTTAGAAGGTGGCTCTGGAATAGGTTCTCAGAGGATAAACAAAATTGGGTACGTTGTTGTTTGTTCTTATTTTCATTTCATTCATGACCAATGTGTTTGTAACTATTTGCTGATTTTTCTCTTTTCTTGGTGGTGGCTTTTTAAATTGATCTTTCAGTACTGACTCATAAATGTCCCTAGTAAAAGGCTTATCCTTGACATACTTTCAACAAAAGAAATAATAGGAGAATTTTCTAACCAACTGCTATGCAAATATCCAGAATTTAAAAAAAAACAGCAGTGGTAGAGATAGAAGTAATGTGTGCAATGGGTTTCCAAAGAAAAATGAAGATTTTAAATTTTACAAATGTAATCTGTCGGATTAAAGTTCAAGTTATTTATCATCCATGTTATTAAAAATGGAGAAAAGGAAATAAAAGCTTGGGAATTCATACAATTATAAAATCCCTCCGGCTTCTGGAAGTAGGACCTTTTAAGAAAGAAACTTTTTTTTCCATTAAAAAGATTCCTTATATATCTGATGTGGCAGACCTATGAGGTTTAATAGGCCATTATAGCAAGAGGCTATCTCATTAAGTAAAACTGATTTCACAAGAAGTGGTAATATGGTGCTATTCAAAAAGGAGGAAAGCAGCCAGGGCCTGGCTGCATCCTTCACAGCAGGAATGTCTGGTTTTCCTAGCTTTAGTAGGCACATGTTAAAATCTTTCAGCTCACGTCTGTAGGGCATATTTCACATACTGCAGGAGCGAATGGGGGGGAAGGTCCTGAAGATGTTCACAGGTGAGAAAACAACAAGCATTTTCCTTATGAACAGCAGAGTAACATGAGATAACGAGGTGTGCAGAGCTGATAAAGCACTCAGATGTTTTGTGAGCACTATGTGATAGAGTTGTTCTTGCAAGGGTTTCTGTGTTGGAGAAATCTGGGTGCAGTGGATGAGAAGCAGATCACAAACAGAATTAGCGTTGTCGGTAATCAGTCTTGTATCAGTAACAGAGTCTTTGAATTCCAAACAGCATCCGTTTGCCAAAGATATATTGTATTCTGTGTATGACGCAGGCTTCCCTCTAGAAAAAATGTGATCTGGAGCATTCTGACATGGTTTTGCAGAAGGTCTTCTAACCTCTCATCCACTTAGATTTTATACAAGGAACAAGGCAGACTATAATGTTGTAGTTTGAACAGCATATTTAATACATTTGCATATGAGTTAATGATAAAACTAATTTTGCTGACATGCTTGCATGACTTTTCCCTTTTTAAACTTTGACTTTTTGGACAGCCTCTGGCATTATTGGAGTGCTGATTCTGTTGAGAAAAATGTCATGGCCCAGAGAATAATTATCCAGCATAGTAAGACAGAGGCATTAATGACACTAAGCCTTTCAAAGTGAATCAGTCCTCCAAACTATGAAACTGGTTTAAAAATCATAGCATTTTACCACAGATCATTCTGGAAGGAGGGACTTGGCCTTCTTATTTTTGAACTCTTAGGATTTATGGTTTTCCACCTTTCTCTGTAGTTTTGAAAGCAGTGAGTTTACTTTTTTCTTTTTGATCTTTTTCTTTTTTTTTTTTTTTTAAGATGGAAGTGAAGAGTTTCACAGAACTCTCGAAATTTAAATCAATGGATTTCATTTAATTAAATTCATTCATTTGTGACCAGCACTGGGAACCTACCTTCCCTCCAACTCAATAAAGACCCAGAAAGAGCAAAACCATCTGGTTTTTACATTAGGTTTTCACTTTCTGGCATAAATCCTGGAATAAATGTCATTCTGATCTTCAGCTCTCGCTCAGCCTCCCCTGCAGTAAATGAAACAGCTCCTGCTGATTTCAATGAGAGCTGGGGCAGACTGTCACAAGCAGTGCTCTTTGGGACGTCTCTGCATTCAGAAAACAGTTCAGTACTTTGTGACAGTCCCAAACCCATTTGAAATATGAGGAACATATTTAAAGAAGAACTTTAACATCAAATCAAACCAGGCACAAAACAGTGCCTCAGTCAACTTCCTTTTAAGTCAATAGGGACTTTCCATTGACTTCACTGGGCATTGAATCAAGACAGAAAAATCAAAGCCATAAATTTAAAATCTGAATCTATTAAATAAAACTGATAGCCTTAAAATGAGGTTCTAGGTAATAAGCTTCATATGTTGCCAAGCCAAAATTCAGAGGCCATGTACACAGTAATACAAAACAACAAGGCAGAGTGCATCTGAGTAAGAGTGTGTGAATTGCTTTTATGCTGATAGCATAAGTGAGTAGATTCAACTATAGTAGCAAATCAAACTTATCCAATATATTTTTAAGCTATATAATGTGTAAAAAATACTGGATGCATCTTTCATCCAGCTTATTGCTGCAAGAAATATATTTCCAAAAGTCCTCTGGAAGTAATATCAGCAGCTTTGGATGCGGTCTGTATCAGCACACTCAAAAATTCCTTAAAGCAGGACTTGTGTGATGTCAGTAACAGATTTGTCAAATCGGGGCCTGCAAAAACTCTACACAAATGACATTCATTAAGACAGGATTCTGTAAATGACAGTGCTTAGGACTGCATTTGGCAAGCAGTTCATATAAAATGTAGTCATTGTGCACTGGAGTTTGTCTGCTTTTTCCTACTGTCACTAAGATATGCCCACAGCTTTCCCCATCTCAGTCCTGACTGGCTTTTGTGTTTCTGGTGTCCTTCCTTTTGAACAGTCACTGATGATGATAGCAGCAATACCATCTGGTACCGGAAGAGGTTGAGTGACTGTAATCCACAAAAAGGAAAAGAAAATGGAAACTGCTGCCAACACAATCTGAGACTACTCTGTGTGGTGATAGGTGCCAGCATTGCTACTATCATTTTGCCAAAGTACTTTCTAAATACCAATAAAATGTCTACATGTGACCAGAGAAGATGAATATGCTGTCAAGAATTCTGGGGGATTCTTTATAGAAGCAATGAATAATGTTTCAGTGTTGAGTCTGTGGCCTTTTCTCACATTTCACTTTCTTCAAAGCTTTGTATTGGACCAGGCTGTTTCTGCTAAACTTTCATTGTTCTGTGGGAGAGCTGTGAGTTTCAGTTAGTATTGCAAATGTTGATTTGGGTCTGAAACTCTTAATGAATGTTTTGCAATGACTCAGGAAAGCTCTGACTGTGATTCATCAAACCTCCACTGAAAATTCTTTCCGGAGGCAGGTGTCCCAGACTGCAAATGCATTGTCCTGTGCTCTCACATGCTGTATTGGCAGGCTTTGAAATGTGATTAATTCTCTCAGCAGAATTCTGGGGTCTTTTAGCTTGAATGACTTTCAAAGTGATCAGGTGCAACTGAGCTTTTAATTTTACAGTAGTTATTCATGCATTAATATACACTTCAATGTATTCTTACTTATTTCTTCCTGAAATTTATCCTCCAGATTACTACTCCCCTTTCCTTCTTGCCCAGCCATGTCTTACACTCAGAATATAATGTTCTCCGTGACTCATACTCCAGGCAAAATGTCATTCATCCTAATAGAGTGAAACAGTATATTTCCCTCCTATTAATTGTTCGGATAATTTTCTGTACTTTCACATAAATCTTACTGTTCTTCTAGCTATTTTCTAGCTGAGGACCTCATCACACTTCACAGTTTCATGGATTAGACCTTGTAACTTCACTATGAAGCATGGAAATACGAAGATTTGGTTTTTTCAACTGAAAAATTCAGATATGGATAACTTATAAAATTTGTTAATGGCTATAAACTGGTAAAAGGACGGTGATCTGGTTAAATATTTCTTTATTCCTTAGCTCCTTAGTCTGAGCTTAACTTTTATTTACTTGGTGCATAAATAGCGTTTTTTAGGTGAACATGTGTAAAACTCATACTGGTGGAAGTGAAAATTCTGGCATGGTATCACATAACCAGCTTCATTTTAAGTTGGGAAGAAAAGTTAGGAAATACAGTTCTGACACCCAGGGCCATTCTAATGATCTATAATAGTGCAGTATTGTAGGTTGAAAACACTGATGTGGTCTGTATCACAAAATGACTTTATTTCTGTAAGCTGCTTGCCAACTCTAGACAGTGAACATTCTTTTCACAGCTTGCTCATAGATGTACTCACCAGTTCATCCCTGTTGAGTATAAAGATCAATCTGAGAGTGGTAGCTGTTTATCTCAGTCATTCCTGATAGCTTTTGAAGAAGTATTATGATGGATCTATTTCTAATCTCATACTGGGAGTGATGTAGTTGACCTGTGAATTAAGTAGTATTCAGGTATATCTAGTGGATCTGTCGCTATTTTTTCTTTTCTCTCCTCTCATCTCCCATTAAAAAGGATAAATAAAAACCATTTATTTGATGTTTTGCTTGCTGCTGGGAATGTTTTACTTATTGAGCACTGCAGCTCATTTATCTGCAGTATCATTTAGTTTGAAGACTCCTGGCTTTGGGCTTGAGTTGATGCTGTGTAGGTGGTTTTGCAAGGACACCTAGAAATTGAAGTTAGCCTTTTGAAGCTATTCAGTCTTTGACAGATGATCTACAATGACAGTGCTAGGAAACAAGGCTCTGGCTGTGAAGGAGTGTTTAAGGTCAGGACTGCTCAACATCTGGGCAAGGCTGCATTTGACCCACAAAAGGCAATTTGTGGGCCAAATCAGTTGCAGCAATCAGTTGCACAGGCAGGCATGACATGAAACTTGCAGTGGGTGGTTCTTAGAATTGAGTTTTTAACCAAAGTCCTTATTTCTTATATTAGATTCCTAATGAATGGGTAACAGATTCATCTCCTGTCACTGGGCCTCTCTTTTTTTGAGAATATTTAGCCTAACTTTGCAAAATGCAACTGAATCAAAATGAGATTGAAATGTCTCAACCTAACTAAGTGATCTGCACACACACACATGTGCATTAGAAATGACACAGTGCACCCAGTGGGCATGTGAAGTGAACTAATCTGCAGAGAAACTGCACAGGGGGTCATAGACTTAATTATGTTTCATAAGCAATGCAAATTCCTGAAATATTTCACTGCAAACTGTTTTCCATTTTTTAATGGCAATTGTGAGTCTACTCTAAACCTTCTCGGTGTCTGCACACTGAAATTAGTGGAGATCAATCACACAAATGTCAAATAGGCCCCTTCACTTTTGATTTATAAGTACATTTATGGATTGCATTAGTGCTCTTGGCTGCAGAATCATAGCAGAACCTGAATGCTCAGCAGACAATCCACCTTACTCACTGTCAAATCCTTTCCAATGTCACATTTTCACATGAGAGCTCTCCCAGCTGTACCTGTTGTCTGAATATGAGGGATAGGCTTTCATCATAGATGTAAAACTTTGATTATGTCTTCTATTTGTGTCCAGTTAACCATGCCACCCAGATCATTCAGTATTATTGATCTGTCTTCATTCTTCACGACTCCTTAGACCTTGTTGTATCTCCAAACATCATCATCCATTCAGCAGAGATACGCTGTTGTTTCCCCTTTGTAATGTTTGTCTCTCCCTGCCACAGCTTCTGTGCACAAGTTTGTTGAGGCAGCATAGTTCTGGTAAATGCAAACCATAGAAACAAGGTGCCTTCTGTCTGCTCAGCCTGCTTTGTGCTGGGCTGCAGCACATTGCTCCTGTGTCCTGTGCACTGGGTCAGCCCACTGAGAACAGGCACCTGTGGTCCTGCAGGCCTGTCATCGAGGAGGGACTTCCTTGATTTACATAGACAGCACCACCACAAAACACACACAGACAGCACTGTGGACCATCACATCCTAGTTCCCAGGGAACAATTTTACATCAAATGTGGATCCAAGCATCCTTCCTAAAGACTTGGATCAGAAGGCTTTAAGAAATGGTACTTTTCTCCACTGAGAAGATAGACTCCTTGTCCAGCTACATTGGTATCTATGAGAGGTTCCTTAAGATAATCCTTCTGAATGCAGGATCAGGATCTAGCACCTCTACTGACAGATAACTGCATTAACTGAGCACTTTCCCCAAGACTCAGACAGTTCCACACTCTTGCATATCATTGGCAGACAGACATTCCTCTTCCCTAGAACTCCAAGTGAGTACAAAAAGGAAAATCTGTACTGCGAAAATTGAACAGTGCCCATAACTTGAAACAATAGAATATTAGAATAGAAATGCTAATGAGATATCAAATATTCCTTCTCTTTTTGACCTTTCTTGCTATTAATTTAATAACAGTCTTCTTGCAAACTGTGTCAGTATCATAATCTCACAGACAATAGTTTCATACAAACTGCCTCAAGAACGTAAGATACTGGCTTGAAAAATGGCTACAGATTTTCCCCCAAATATTGCTGTAAAGTGGTATGCAGCGGATATTGTGCATTTCTGATTTAAAGCTGTGGTAATTTGTTTCTCATTGCCAAGAGTTTGGTTGTAAAGTGAGACCAGTAAGATTATTGAATGAGCAGATATAAAATTTTCTATCCAAGAAAACACTAGATCTAGAAAGCCATGCTGATAACATCCCTGTATTGAAACTTCCTGTTTGAATTGCTGTTCACTTTGGGGACTCCAACAATAATTTAGCTATGACTTGGGTTATTTGGGTTAGTATCCTCTTGTACAGAGCATTTTTCACTGTCACTTCCTTGGTAATGAGACATTCTAAAAATAGACTTTTAACTAATTCACAGAACTACAGAAAGACCAAACTACACCAGTATTGCCAGTAAATGGAATATTTTTGTTGCTTTTCATTATGTGTGAACCCTTGGCACCATCTAGTGTTTGAAAATGCAGACTAACGCTCAACCACTGAGTACAGAACTGCACTACAAAGAGCCTTCAGCCAAAATAAAAGCTAATGGTGCTCTGAACCATTACCTAATTAATTTCATACAACTGTGTTTTTCCAGTTACAAAACACAAATATAGCAGATCAGGATATAGAAAAGACTTACTATGCTTGTGATTTCCAGTCCCTCGTCTCTCCCATGATGTTACACTGGAACCTGCAGATCAAGTCAGTGTCAGAAAAGGACATCTAAGTGTCCACTAGTGACAAATGCACAGTACTCTTCAGGGAAGTAATTATGGTGTTAGATAAATTTTCAAGCACAGCCTGGATGGAGAAAATGATCTTCTGCTTCTGCTCTAGATTAGAGCTATTCTGCAGCTTCTGACCCAACCATAACAGCAGCCCTCTGCATTCCACTTTTAGCTGCTAATTATCCCTCTTTCTAGGGACTGGTGTTTACCTTCCAGTTCTTGCATGAAGTTTGGCAGAAACAGAACCAAAGATACATATAAATGTATGTATTAGAACATGTGCTACTCTGCAAAAATCTATCAGCAAAACCTTTCTGTCAACAGTTTGCATTTCATGAGTTTGCTACCAAAGTATTTGTTTCAGTAAGATGAGTAAAGCATGTATTATTTTAGCATAGAATTCTATGGCTTCTAACAAAGCTGAGACAGCATAGTCCCTGATTTTTGGTATTTCAGGGCCATTACTTGCAGCAGCTGAGTGAAAAGATCTGTGTGAAATGTACAGTGTGGCTAGCCAAGTGTGAAAGCAAAAAATTGCTGTGAGAGCAAATTGCATTTCCTTCTACGTGCTGCAAGAAATGTGGGCGGGCAAAAAAAGAAATTACATCCCTTTGTGAGTTTTTGCCAGGCCAATGAAAGCCAGGGAGAGGAGATACAATTTTTAACTGATAACTTTGTCTTGTTCTTGTGACTCCATGAATGTGACCCAGCTGCTGGTTATTGAGGTACTGCCAGGAATGGCTGGGAAAAGACAATCTGCTATAGATAACTAGAGCTAGAGGCACAGGATGTGTGAAAGACAGAGAACAGAGAAGATATTCAGCATTTAAACTAAACTTTATGGATTCTCATACATATAGTGAATTTTGTTACGTGTGGAACAGATTATGAGTGCCTTTCTGGAAAAGTAATCAGTTTGACTAGAGAGTCTGGCCCACCTTTAACGAAATAATTGTGATTGCCTTTCCGTGGCTGTCAAATAATTTGACACCTGGCCTAAGGCTGACCTAGTCACTCCCTCGCTGATCAGTGGAGAGAGGCAGTGCATTCAGGAGGTGATTCATACCTCGTCTCTAAGACATTTGTTTTGGAATGGGGTGAATCTAGGACTCGAAAGGTAGTTCTTCTTTTCCCAGACTGCAGAAGAGACCAAAAGGGGCTTACACATGACATCAGTTTTAGATGTTAGGTGGGATGAACCCTCTACTAAGTTGGAGGTAGAAGCAAAGTGAGAAGAAACCCCCTGAAGAAAAACATACCATTAGTGGTGCAAACTCCCTCCTCTGGTCTTTCTTCAGCACACTGAGGGTGAAAGGAATGGGCATGTCAGTCCTGAGACCCATGACTTGTAAGTATGTGAACTGGCCTGCATGTGCTTGACGTCTCCGTTCCCCATTGTCCCATGGACTTAATTTACTCTTGTTTCAGTCCATTTTTATTGTATTAAATGATCTGATGCATGCAAGGATCTGCTCATAAAACCAGTGGCAGGAACAAGCTTTTCTCTGGGACTGATTGCACTCACATCCCTGAGCAAACCATTTGACAGCATTATCCTTGAGCTGTGTCTAGTTTGGTTGTGGCTGGTGGATGCAGGCCCTGAGGCCCTCTTCCTTCACA
>VYZT01040757.1:89673-110228 GCA_013400735.1 Pomatostomus ruficeps
TGAGGCCCTCTTCCTTCACAGCTGTCACATCATGATGTGATCTCCCCTCATCTGTCCTTCAGAGTCAGCTCAAGACCCTTAAGCAGGGCTCACCACAGCCCTCTCTGCAACGAAGGACCCTGGGTTATGTTGGTCACAAGCTGAACGTGAGTCACTGATGTGGCAGGATTGCAAAACCAACAGTGTTCTGGGAAGTTTTAATAATAAGACCATACAAAAGCCAAAGAAGATAATTTTTGGGGTCTGTTTGGCACTGTGTTTTTCTTCCACAGCTGGAATAGAGAGTCCCATTTTGGGCACTGTGTTTTTAAAAGAATGAAAAACTAGAGAGAGCTGAGAGAAAAGTTGACAGGCAGTTCAGAAACCCTGAACTCTGAGAAAGGATAGAAGCAATTTAAGGTGAAAAAAAAGAGGAAACTGAAAAAAGGGAAATTATATGAATCTGCTGAGTATGTTTTCAGTTGCCATGAAGCTGATTCAACTGGCTTTGTACCACTGCAGTTACAAAGTTAAGAAATAATTACCTTAGTTTGTAACCGGAGTGATTTGGATTAGCAATTAGAAAAGATGTCATTTAGAAGGGCAATGAAGTAGCATGAGGGAATGCTGCTTGTGATCATTGTAGAATCACCTTAACTGGAAGCTGTTAAAAAGTAAGCATAATGTCAGGAATAGCATGATAGGCATTATTCTGTGCTGATGCTGAAGAATGGAGTAAACGATACCAGGAAATCCCTTCCAGCTATAGAGCTCTAGTCTTGTTAATGCTGTCAAAATTCAGGAAAACCTGTATTTACTTTGCTCAGATGGAATGACAGCTATACATGACCTTCCCCATCAATTTAACAATATGCCTACCTTTTTTTCCCCCTAGAGCTGGCATGCCTTGGCTGCCTCTGGATGTGCAAATTGCAGTGGTGGCTGGAAGCCCCTTGTGCCTGACTACCAGCCTGTGAGTACCTGTCTTGGACAATGACCATGCTGCCTTTGTCCATCCATTTCTCACTTCTGTCCTGGATCACTGCACTCCTTCTCATTAGAACAAAGGTAATCTGAGCTAATTCAGAAGTGTGCACTTGTACTCTGTTTTGTATCATACACAGATCATGGCATGGCATTTAATCACTGTATTGCTTTGTCTCAGTAAAGAGACAGTGGAAACTAAATGCAATTAACCTATTTAAATGTTTTAATCACATACATTTTTTAAAGTACAGACCAATATAAAATGTAAGGTCCTGTGAAAGATACATTCCTCACTGAACTGTGTGTGCCATGTAGGAAGCACAGCGGCAGGAGTTTATACTTTATTGTAAAGTGCTTAAGAAGTTCACCAGCTGCCCAGAAATCTGAAAGACAAAAATTAGCTTTTCTGTCTGATGCAGAAACAGAAAAGCAGGGCAGGGTGGGGGAAGTTACTAATGTTGAGTGTCCATTAGTAAGAAGAAGATGGATTAGAGCCTTAAGAGTGGAACATTTCATATATTCCAATTTATTTGCTTAACACAGCTCTTTGCTAGAGAGACCATGCCTCCAATGCAGAGTGTATATATCAGAATCCAGTATTAAAAGGGATCCCATACCTCACCTCCTGAGGTGTTTATAATTGTCAGTCATCCTGCAGATTTTACAGCTGATAGGAAAAAGAGAACATTTTATTGCCTTATTGTGTCTTGAAGGTTATATGTGCCTACACTCACTAAACAATGACCCTGTCAGATAAGAGCTGAACAAAGGAGGATAACATAGCAGTTCTACCGGTCCTGCTGTATGATATTTTAAACAGTAAGCTGTAATATTTAATAAACCAAATAAACAGACTTCCAAGTGGCAGGAGAGATGAGTAATGGAATAGCTAGAAGTACATCTGGTAGGATAGTTTCTTCTCTTTCTGTCATCTGCAAGGAATGTTCCCAAGACAATAAACTTGGGATTCAATTGGAAAAATGGTAATTGTTTTCCACTCCTGTCATCAGGAAACTGAAGACAGAGCAAAGTACTTAACTCCTTTGATCACAACCACAGATGTCTGTAGCATTCCCTACCCCCCTCATACCCCCAGATTGTTTGCTTAGTGTTTGCATTCAGGGAATTTAAACTTTAGGATAGGTATGTGGACTGTACAGGCAACCTGAATGTTCATGAGTGTAAAAAAATACAGAATTATTACAGAGGGTTGACTGTAGCTGCATGTTACACTCTATACCATTTATTTCAAGTTGACCACTCAACAAGATTACAGCTGGGAAAAAGTTAGGACCAAGAGGGATGTATTCAAAGTTCAGGAGTAACTTTTCAGCTTTAATAGTTCAGATTCTGGTAAATTCCATCAAATATTTCAAGGAAAGGGAGACTCCTTCCTGAAGCACACGGTGTGGAACCGCTGAGGTTCAGTTGCCTAATCAGAAACACCTGTTGTCTTCTTACACACTAAGCTGACTCCAGCTGCTGCTGCAAAAGGGCTTTGAACACCTCTAAGTAGTTTCAGAATTTTCTTATTTTTTCCATTTCATTTCATTTCATTTCATTTCACTTCATTCCTTCTTTTCTCATTTCATTTCCTTTCATGAAATGAAAATTCATTACATGAAAGGACACAAAATTTTGAGATTTTCATGAGTATCATTTCCTTAAGGTTTGGGTCCTTTCACTCCTCTTCAGTTTATTCCATTGCGTTTAATTATTTTCACTTCATTTCAGAAATTTTTTTTTCCATTTCATTTAATTACGTCCTATTTCCTTTCCTGTCTTTGTATTTAATTTCATTTATTGATTTCTCATTTAATTTTCTTTTGTGAAAATTCTTTATTTGTATGAAAGGAAATGATATCTCGAGATTTCCATGAGTATCATTTCATTGTTTCTGTTCATTTCACTGCACTCCAGCTCATTCCTTCCATTCAATTGTTTTCACTTCATTCCAGAATTTACCCTTTTCTACACTAACTTTAAAACAAGGTTGGAGCTGCAGCTGAGGTGCCCAGCCCAGTGCATGGCCCTTATGTGAAAGGTGTGGAGACAGCATTGTTATAAAAAAAAGGGCAAATCTCTAAGGAGAGACAAGGTAAATAATGATCTTAACAATGAGCTTTATTTCAAAAAAATACGGTGACCTGAGAAAAAATTTCATATTATGTCATTCTGAAAAACCACATTACAACACTGTAAAGCTGACTAGCATTTAACTATAATGGATCTGTAACACTAAGACAAATTTGTTTGAAGAAATATTAGAAGTGCCAGGACAATTAATGTAGTTACAATGGCCTCTACTCTCTTGCTAAGCCCCATAGTCTTCCCTGCTGACTTTGTCTCCAAAATAAATGTTAGCAGTAATAGAGGCTAATATCACCTTACAAAGCTGTAAGATCATATATCATCAGAAATGGGAATTCTTTTCCAACAAAAATAGAAAAAGATTTTCACATTCTCAAATATCTTCTCTTTTGGCATGTGGAGTAAAACCAACTCTTTTTGAAAAATAAACCATTATTTTATGGAAAACTTATGCTACTTCAGAGCCTAGGAGCTATAAAAAGATACTTTCTTTAAATCATTGCAACTCTTAATAATGCAACTCATATGTTTTCTAAACCATATTTAGTTAGTTTTCATAAATATCTCAACAAAAGGAGTAAGTCTTTCTAGCAATTCAACATATCATAGCAGAACCCACAACTGATTTTCAGTGTCTCTCCACTGCAGATGAGAGTAGTCAATAGGAGTTGAAAAACATTCCAGAGGTAGAAAAATGTGTTGCAACAAAATGAGTGGCACACGGGAAACCTGCAGTGACAGTGTCAGAGCTGTTACAGTGCTGTGTCAGTACTGGTCTGTCAGGAGCAGAAGGTAATTACTACTCAAAAATAATAAAAGCTGTCAGGTGTGTTCAAATTGCAGATGAATTCTATAGAAAAACTTCAGAAAAATAGAAAGCAAAGTTTGCAGATCTTGGGAAATAATAGTTTGAAGGTCCTTTAACCTGTGATCCTTTAAGAACTGTGCTTCTCATGCACATGAACATATTTACTGTTCCTCCTGTGCAAGAGGACTCCTCAAGCACATGGGCTTTTCCCGTATGTCTCTTAATCTCTTTATTTTTTCATAATCCCTGCAGCCAGAAAGAGTCATTGCAGATCATCTTGTCTTATTCTGGCATGGCAAAGGCAGCTGGATTTCACTAATCAAGCCCACCACTTCTAGTAGAGACATACCCAGCCTGGCTTTTGAAATGGCAAATGCCAAGGGATCCACAGGCCAGCCTTCTCCAATTTCCCTGAAATATCCAGGGTAAATCCAAGAGCCCTGGCCGCACAAAAGAAGGGAGTTCACATGTGTGGATTGGGTGGAGAGGATTCCCTCAGTGTCCTTCTTACTGAAGGGAAGCTCCATTTATCAGAACGGGATTTCTTTAACTTACATGCAGAAGCCCAGAATGAAATCTACAGAGTTGGATCGGAGTACACTATTGAAAATTCTAAGAGAGTGAAAACTCCTTTTCAAACTTTTCAATTTTCACAATATTTACTGCAGATCACAGAAGTCACATTGGCAAACCAAGGTGTTTTTTTTCTGCCAGAGAATCTCAAATCACACAGCAGCGCTAAATGAATAGAAAATAAAAAGAATAATTTCTGTGTCCTTTTCTTGGCTCACTTCATCGGAAAACACATTTCAGCCATATTACAGAAAGCCCTCTGAGCAGACTATGAAACTGCCAAATTTTTGGTCCAAGGAAGGGGAAAAAGGTTCAGGGAGATCTACAGGTAATCCCTCATATCAGAGAGAGTTTGATTGCTGCACCAGTAGGTTTCAACTTGTTTCAATAATACCATAATTATATACTGTGGGAAAGGATGGCCAAGACAGACAAAGAGATTTCAAACAAATTCAAATTTGAAGGGAAAATTTTAAAAAAATCAATTGTCTTTATTTTATGGTGTAATGAATTTCTGCAGTACTTTGTAAAACACCCTGATTTATCAGTGTAAGTTCAGACCACACTTAAAAAAGATCTGACCACTTTGTAACCATTGTGCAAACAAAGTTTATACTAATAGGAATTAACATCTTCCCGAAAATAAGAGAACTGTGCTCCTGGCTACACATTAAAGCAGAAATTTTGTTCTCATGTGAACTAAGACCCCACAACTCCAGAGCAGTCAGCAGAGATCTCTGGATCTACCATGAAAAAGAGGACAGAGCCTGTTCCTGAATCAGTTCGTTGCTTTCTGCTCTGCATGTAGAGAAATCATAAAGAGGAGCCTTTCGCTGATTTTAATTGAACACTTGATAGAGAGGCAAGTCTGTTCTAAGATACCTCTTGAATTTGTAAGGGAAAAGAATAATGGAAAGAAACAAAATTTATGGAAAGACAAAGTTATATAGGAGTCCCCATTATCACTATCAAATAAAAATAGTATTTAAACTTATTGAGACATGAAACTACATAAATATCGGAGCAGGGGGAAAGGCATTCCACTACCATGAAGGAATTACAGAGATGTGGTAAAACAACTGAACAGTAGTGAAAGTTCATATCTAAACTTGCTATCTTAATAGTGTCCATCACTAATATACAGCAAGTATTGGAAGGACAGAAAAGGAATCCATTACAAGCATTGTTCCTGTTTTTTGAAAAAATTACGGCATCTCTACTGTGACACAATCTGTTAACTTCTAGCATTTAGTACCTTTAAATCAGAATGAGAAGCTAATGCAATCCACCCAGAAACTCAGCTAACAACCTTTCAGCAACTCACTACCAAAATTGACGAAAAAAAAAGGCAGAATTAAACTGAAACTCTGACAAAACTAAATGAGTTCCCAGTAATATGAAAAAAGAGAGCCAAAGTGATATTCCAGATGGAGATTATTTGGAGTTACAGCAGTGAACTGTGTAAAACTAAAGAAATGTTAATAAAGAATGAAAATCAATCTGACTATTAAACAGAAGGAATAAGAAACAGTGCCACTGAGAGATGGGTGTGTTAGTCAGCAGTGTGAAATGGGATACTCTTTGCGAGAGATTGGCTTCAGAGCTGGCAATCCTGCAACATGTCAATTCCTTTGAAAGCAAAATCAGCAACTCCTATTAAATACCAGATAATCTGTATTGAGTTATGAAAATGACTTGCCCATGCACCATTACTTGACAGCAGGGAACAGAGAATGGGTGAAATAACTCTCTCCATCCTTCCTTTGCTCCACAGGTTGGCTTTGCAGTACTGCCTCTGGAAGTCTCCTGCTGTAGCAGTGGAGGCTGATGGAGGACCTCATGCCTCAGGCAGATGGATGCTGCAGCACCTTTGCACCTGAGCCCCAAGCCCTGGAGCTCCGTGACAGGATCCAGTGTGCAGTCACCAATTTCCTCTTCACTCTTAAAGGTGCTGGGTTAAGGATAAAGACGATATCTGGGGTGAGACGGTTTGAAAGGGGCTCCCTGCTGCCATCACAACTACAAATCAAGGTCTCAGTGCAGATGAGACAGCCTCCCTCCCACTGGGAGAGCAGCAGCAGCTGGGAGGAGGATCCCAGGCAGTGACCTGCCATACTCAAGGGCATCAAGGTATCGGAATCTTTATTAAGGCTGGAAGACTTCACTAGAAATGTATTTTATTTCAGTGTGATGTTAGGCTACAGATGACATTCACATTTAGAGGCTTCTGCATGGCTCAGTGGCCAGTTTGCTCTCACTTTTATCTGGTATCTTTAGCAGAGACCACCTCCACGCCACACTGCTCCAGCTGGATTCTCCACTGGACTCACAGACAGCCCTTGGCCATATTAAATATTTAACCTGGGAAGTGGCAGAACCTTTTCCCTGCAAAGGACTGAAAGCTTTCTGAGCACCTTTGACAGGTCACAACTTGACATACATTTTTATATTATCCAATAGTAACCAGAAAAATAAATAAAACATGTGTTGGCAAGCAGCCTGAAATAAAAATCACAAGTCACACTGAGGCTTGACTCCTATCTCACCTTCCCTTGTTGTGTTTTTTTTCATTCCCTCAGCATTCAAAAATCTTATTCTTCCTCAAAACTTCCATTTAAGGCTGAGATCCAGAAAAAAAAAAAAAAAAAAAAAAAAAAAAAAAAAAAAAAAAAAAAAGCCATAGCCCTCAAATGCCTTCTTTTCTCCCATTGTCTCGAGATGCGCAGCAGGGAAGGGCCTTGTCCTTCTGGACCCAGCCGACAATCCTGAACTCCAAAATTTGGCTTCTGCTATTCTGCATCTCCATTTGCGTGGCCCATTGCTTTTGTTTGCTGCTTCTCTTTTAGTTCATTCACCCACTTTTCACTCTTCATGTGCATCCTGGTTTTCACTCCCACCCTCCTCTCTCCAGCTTTCTTCCTACACAGCTGCTCCTTCCTTTCTTCACCTTTGTAAACCTCCATGTCTTGCTGAATCAACCTCTAACACCCAACACGAATATCTTCTAGAACAGAGTGTTTTGACCTCTCCATTCATGCTCATGTGTCACACACACCCATTATGTGACCCTTACATATTAAATACATGCTTAATATAGAAGTAGATGGTTAGTTATCTTCCTTCATCAGGTTGAGTGGAGAGATCATTTATTCACACAGGTCTCTGGAAAGGACTGGTATTGGAACAGTGGTTGGTTCCCTACTCTGTTGCTTGGTACCATGTTCAGACTCATCCATGAAAGAAGGGACAAATTAGACCAGGTCTGTCGCACAGGAAAAGGTAGCAAAAAAAAAAAAAAGAAAAAGAAACCAACCAACCCACCCGCCAACAAAACAAAACATGCAAAAGAAAGCAGACAAGAAAAAGCCCTTCAGACAGAAATCAGGTGAGGTTAAAGAGTTAGCAGTCAGAACAGGATCAGAGAGGAGAACTTGATATGACAAATATCACATCATATGTGGGAAAAATGTGAAGCCAGATGTCACTGAATCCTTAGAAGTCACATGTGTTGGCTCCACTGTACAACTCCATGGGGAAGGAAGTACTTGTATTTAAAGCCTTCTGTTTCTATATTGTTTCTTAAGTTATATTTATTGCTTGACAGTGGAAAACTCTTCTACACCTGTTATATCTAAATCTCTTATCCTGTTTGAAGTATACCAGAGCAGAACATCTATCTGACATGTTAAATTAGACAGTTGTGTACTCTCTTTAGCTGTGCCACTGTCAATCAGCTCAATTTTGCTTAATACACTGTGCTCAGAAAATGTGTGAAATGTTTTCTAGATAAAACAGGAATGTAATCCTGACCTTTAAAAAAGGGTAAAATTTAGTTCATATGCACTCTTGGTATATTTTACTGCTAAGACATTTTTTGCACAGTCTTAAAATTGAAACTCTTATCAGAGCTAACATAGAATGGAAAGTAAAAGCCAGTAAGAATGTCCCTATCTGTATCAGTCTTTCCCACAGTTCCTGTGATATGTTCCAAATGGATGGCCGTCAGATGGTAATTATAAACCACTGCTTTCAGTTTTCTAACTTGAGCATGATCCAAGATAGACAGTGAACACCTCTGAAATAGCTTATACTGTCACCTCAAAGACTTCAGGAAGATGTTAGTTTTGCTGTCGCTCTGTAGGACTTAGATGGCAAAATCTGAAAAGTGTCTTCTCACATCAGGTTTTTTCACCCCTTTGCAATTTGAGAAGGTGTTGGGCAGCAGCAGAGACTCTGGAATAATCTTCTGTGAACTCAGAAAGATGGTACCATACTGTGTCATTCTCAAGCCACATTTGAAATTTTTTTCAGGAACAGTACTAGGAACCTTTTTTAAATGAAAGTTATTGGCACTCATGGTGGGGAGTGGGGGGCATCCTGCTGAGTGGATTTTTGACACTTTTTTGGATCAAATTCCATCTGTCAATAACTCACAGAAATATATTAATACTGCTCAAAGGATCATGTATTGCACTCTTGATCTGTGAAAAATATAGACTGGGTAAGTTTCCTATTTGCAGTTTCCTCTTCCATAGCTCACAGGATCTTGTGAAACCTTCCAGCAAATTCAGGCTGGAGTAATACTAGAACAGCTATCAAAAGTGTTGGATACACAAAAATGGAGCAATGGACAGTAGGGGCTCTTCCAAAAGGAAACTTGAGAACACATGAATATATTTCAAACAGAAGTTCGGAACCTGGTGAAATTTGTGCAGAGGCTTAACATTTTGCTTTGTGACTAACTCTATTTAAATCAATGAGGCTCTTCACAGCATGTAAAATTGACACATACACAAGGCTTTGCAGGATGAGGGCCAAATACTTTTTTTTAAGTGTGACTTGCTTGGAGACATTCCAGAGGAATAAAAAAAAACATGTGGAGCTCTCTATAAAATTGATGGCACCATTCAGCTTATTAAATAGACATGAATTCACTCAAACAAAATAAGATCTAGACATTTATATCAAGTATGTGGAAGTTTGTATCTATTCCTAAGTTTAAAAAAATAGTGATAATGCTTCTAGATTTGTACGTTGGGTTAAATTCTCGTAAATATTCATTTAGAGTTTTATAAGCTTCCCTATCTTACCTATTTTACTATCTTACCTATGGTTCTCCGATCAGGCAAAATTTGCTCTGTTAGCCAGTAAATTGCTGTAAGTTTCAAGCTGACAGCATGGAAAACAATTTCTATTATTTACTTTATTACCTTAGATGTGGCAAAATGTAAAACCTCCTATCTTACCTCAAGTTAACACCATGCTAAGACAAGAATTTATTGTTCAATTTGCAGCTTGTGCATTGAAGAGCAATATATGAATTTCAGGAATAGAGTCCAATTTTAGATCCATATTGAAGGTGTGATGAAAAGGCGGATGCTGGGAGTGTCAGTAGGACTTTTCAAGAGCAAGCCAAATATAGTTCTTGGACTATATAATGATTGTGAGATGAAAGAAATCATAGGATAGACTTTACTGATTTAAGTGGAACCTGTTCCATACCTGAAATTATTTACCCCCTAGTTGCTATCATGGGCATGGCCTCGAACTACTTCAGATAAATGCATCGACATTCTAGCTCTTCAAGAAAACTAAAATAGTCATTTGGTGCTCTGGGTGCTGGACTGCTTGTGGGTAGCTGCTGCCAGCACTTTAAATAAGAGGTCTGGGGAGACACGTGGAACATCTGGCAGCAGCAGCTACTTTTTTAATCACACAGGCCACAGGTCACATTGTACCACAGCTTACAAAACCACCGTCACATTTACGAAAGCACGTTAACTTGACCACAAGTTGTCTTGAGGTCAGATTCATAAACTTCTGCAGACATAGACAGGAACCCAGCAGGATCTTCACAAGCCCCCAAATGCTTGTTTCCAACTGGTTTCTCACTAGGACTATCTTTGTAGGAATAGTTTAAAAACAGTTTTAAAATATGGCATTAGGTGTCTCAAGGTACACTGCTTCAGGCTGCAGACAGCCAGATGCTGCCTTTTGGGTAACTGGTTTTCAGCTACAGTTAGGGCAGCTGTCTCATATCCATACCAAAATCCTCTAGTCCTCCCAGTCTGGGAACATAGGAGACCTGGATGGGTTAACAGGAAGAATTGCTGCATGAACCAGGTACATTTTAGTTAACAGAATTGCACAGAATATCTTGGAAGTCTTTTTCATCTCCTAGGGTGTGACAATCCCTGTGGGTTTTTCACACAGAAATAGCACCCCATATATACAGGGAAAATAATAGTTTTTCCACCAACTGGGCTGGGCTTGATGCTTCAAAATCATCTTTGCAAGCAAGGACTCCTTCCCTTCTATAAGCATACTTTTCAGAGCAACTTCTGCATTCCTATTTATAAAAATTGCACATTTTGAAGATATGGGAACACATGCTCTTTGCAAGATAATCTCCAGTTCCTTCCCCACTCCACACTGTCACACTGCTCAAAGCCAATTTCAATGCATTGCTGCAAAGTCTGTTATAGAAATGTATATAATCTATATTATGACTTGCCTGAGAAAAAATGAAAAGATAATTGCATTTTCAAGGCTTCAGAGTGTTTAGAGATAGAAGTATTGAATCCAGAACAATGTCCTTTGAAACTAGACAGCAAATACAAGGATCAGCAGAATAGCACTAGATGGCACTACAGTAATTTTCACTCAAAAAGCATAGGCCAAGCCCAGGGAATGATGGATTTAGGTCCAGCTCTGAATGGGAAGCTCAGATTTACCATCCAAATTTTACTTGTGTGGCCTGGGGAGATTCTGAGGAATATGAGGTGTAGCAGTCTTTCCAAGGATTAAAATATAGAGCCTTTAGTTGGTGGATTAGTGATATAATATAGATGATGAAGAGTGGAAAGCTACCTGAAATGTTTTAATTTCACAATGTGAGACCACAAGGTACCTGAAAACCTGTTATGTTCTACTGAACCCAAGGTAAGCATATCCAGATTCAGTACCTCAAAGTATCTCACTCAAAAGCGTACCAGAAGTGTTAAGTGCCATTTGGGCAACCAGACAGTTCATTGTCTGTCTGCAGGGACAAACTTCCTGTTTATGATTACAGTGGTTTGTGCCTAAAAAAAAAAAAAAAAAAAAAATTTACTTCCTGGACTAAAATCACCTAGATTTTGGGACTAGCCTCATAGCTTACATTTCCTGTCATACAAAGTTAAATGCTGGCTGTTGCCAATTTCTTTTAATGTTTCCCACAGGTGGTAGCTAACATCAAAGCTTAATACATATCTTGTTCTTATAACAGTCAGTATAGATTGTTTTCTCTAACACAATGATTTGAGAGTTTACTTTTAGAATTTTGCAGAGGTACAGTCTTTAACAGGAACAACTGAGTGATTCTGTAGCTTACATTATCAAATACATATAGGAGAAAGTAGAGCCTGTCAAGAAAATCATACTCAATCTTGTAGGCTGAACCACTTTAAACTAAATCCATGTGTTTGTGGCAATGAAAAAAACGTGGTCTATCCAGATTTGAGTTCTAAAACATTGTAGAACCAGATTTATAAATCTTGGAAATCCTTTAAAAGAAACATCCAAGTGCAGAATATTCACTGCAACAGCACTACAAGTTATTTTTATAATATAATTATTTTTCTATTATCATTTCTGTGAGTTAGTATTTTGCCTTCTACTATGCTCCAGGTTCAAATCCTCAAGGGTAATTATTATCTATTTCACTGAAATCAGTGGGAGTTAGATATTTCAAAGATAGGGAACTCTGACATTTAAATTTTAAGGCAAGTCCAACGTAAGTGTTTGAGTTTCATCAAGTAAGTCTTGTTCTAGTCATCCAGCTACATATACTTGAGGAATATTGCCAGCTAAAAGGCCATCTACTTGTCAGTTACAAACAAAAAAAACCTACTAGTACATTCCTTTACAACAAGAATGCTCTTTATCAATGGAAATAGCCTGGCTGGAGACAATACAATCACTTAGGTAAATAAGCACTGGAACCAGTAATATTTGACCGTACATTGTGCTCCCACCCAGCCAATATGTGCAGGTTAATCTCAGTGGGCTTTCAGCCCAAAAAAGGTAAAGAAGGATAAAAGCATAAAAATCTAGCATTGCACCCTTGCTTCAAACTGCCAACATTTAAATAGCATCATTTAATAATAAGTGAGACGCCCCTTGTGCTGGAATTGGACTGTTTGTCCATGCAAGGCTAAACCTGTGGTAAAGATGAGAGACATAGGATGTGCAAAAACACTTTAAACTGTCTCTTTTAGTAATGAGCCACTGCTCTTTGAAACAATTCCTGTGTGGTTCTAAGCACATCCTGAGAAAATATTCTAGTTGTCCTACTTCTTCTAATGTGTTCTCTAATAAGGGCTCCTTTTAACCTGTGCTCTAAATCTCCTTTAATCTGGTCACAGTTTCACGCTTTGAGATGTACCCCTGAGGCCTCCTCTCACCTCAGAAGAGGCTTGAAAACAACCATAACTTGCTGCTTGCTTTTTCAGACATGTCTGTGACTATATTCCTGGAGTCCTTGTTGGTCCTGATAGAGGTTGCAGACTCCATCCTAGATGCCAAAATGGTCTGTGTAGCTGGCAATGAAGTGTGGCACTCTTGGAATTACTTGGTGAAGGGAAGGTCTGATGAGACATGCAGTTTGTAGTTCCCAGTTTGCAACCTGGGTGACTTAACCAAAATCAATCCCAACAATGCATTTGAAGTCCAAAATGGCATCTGGAAAAGATCCCCAACAATGTGGTATGCCTGTGGGAAAAAGTAACAGTGCCCCAAAGCTCACTGTTTTCTTTGTCACTCCAATAGAACAACGTGACATGGAGGTTGAAGAGCAAGGCCAGCCCCAGTGGAGGTGTATCACTGCCCAGCTGTCCAGGCTTGGGAAGAGGACTGTGCTTGACAGATGTGCTCGGTGCACTGCTAATGACATTGCCAAACCAAGAGTTGTCTTACCTGACTCTATTACCAGGTAACTCACCTAAACTAAACCTATGCTCTCCTTGTGTCAATGGCAAGGTAGGTAAGCTAATAAATATATTCTGTTCTAACCTAGGAGATAAAGCTTAGAAAACTAATTTAGAAGGTTATTGGCTGCTATTTAATTAGCTGAACATGTGACAAAAGTTGCCCCTCATTTAAAAAATAAGTCAAACTATTGTGAAATATTTTCAAATATAGCACATTTAAGACAATCTAATTCCCTTCTACATTTAAAATTCCTATCTAAAACTTTTCTGACTTATTTGATTCGTCTATTGTTCTGAATTTTGTCCCCCTTCATTTCCAACCTAGCCTGTTTCACTCCTCCTCAGACAGCCTGGGCTCCCTGGGGATCACCATAGTGCTGGTGGCTTTATTGAGGTGCTTGGCAGTGTTTAGCTGCAGCCTTCAGAAATCACCTTAGTAGCCACTAACACCAACCATTACTGATTATCATCAGGTTTTTATGACAGTGAAATATCTAAATCCTAAATCCTACATTGCCAGTCTTCAGTGCTTTGAAAACACAGAACAAGTTCAAAACTTCTTTGCTGCAAGTGTGGAAAGCTCAAAGTGGAGTGAAGCCACCAACCAGAAAGTCTCCCAAACCACCTCCCGGTAGGCACTGCCACAGAAGAATACAGCCTGCACAGATATTCTTGGGGACTGTCCAGCTGCTTCAATTTATACTCAAATTATGCTGACAATCAAGTGATCTGGAGAAAAAAGACATCTCTTTAAAGCAATTTTGTAGGTTGTTCAGTAAAATCCTTGGTCAGACTAACGCAACCTGTTGATGCTAGTGTCAGGTGTCACTTACACACAATTTTGCTTCACCTCTCTCTAACAAATGGTGATTTCTGCAGATTAAAAGTGCTCTTACCAGTGCTGAAAGCCAGTCTTCCATGTTGAATCATGGAAGGCATGGTCTGCTAATCCTGCAATACAGTGGTCAGTCAGAGGAACCGAGCACTGAAAATACAAACCTGGCATGCATCTGGTTGGCATTAACTAGGCTCCAACCCAGCCTCTTCCTACTTGTGCTGTAGCCTGGAAAACTGTGCAATTGCATTGCTGATGAAGGAAGGAAGGAAAACGGAATAAGTCCAGAGAACAGAACCACCAGCTCACATGAGTATTCTGCCCTGGTGAAATAAACCAGATCCTTCAGACTAAACAGGCACAAACGAAGGTCTCCTTGGGAATATGGCTGCTTGAATAGGAATGGCTCTAATCTCAGTGGTGCCACAAATCCCCTTTGAGAAAAGGAATTTTGGGACACTTTAAATTTTTAACTGTTCCTCATTTTCCATGAAACAGCACTGTGCCTCGGGCCACTCTAATAACATTCCTGGCTTGCTCTGCTGTAACAATATGTGAAAACTCATCCAGTCAGATGATTTGGAGTTTAATATCAAATTGCTTTGGAGAACATTCATGGTTGGAAGTGCATAATTATATGTTTTATTATTGCTGTAAAAAAAAAAAAAAAGCTAGAAGTGCTTTTATCCATTGGGGAGCTCTGCTTTGTTATTACACTCTGTGCAAGGATAATTAATGATTCCACAACCAGCATTAAAGAAAATGTTCCCTGGCTAAAATTTTCAAAAGTAACTAATTTGGGGGTTCTTTGCTTTTATGTATTCAGTTTGAAATACCTTGAAGAGGGACCTGGTTTTCAGAAAATGCTAAGCACTGATTTTCTGAAAATGCTCCAGCTTCCTCTCAAAACCTTCAGACCCTGTCATTTTAAGACCATGGTAGATACTGTTTACTGGTGACAAAAGTATGCCAATTCATAAATTAGTAACAGAGCACCAGATTAGATCACAAATAAATCCATTTCAAAGGAAAATATTTTAAAGTTATACCTTCCTTGCACCTGCAAGAACAGGCTTCTTGACTCTTGGGATGATTGGAAGCTACTTAATGAACAAACAAACAAGCAAAGAGGATAGGCTAGGGACCGGTTCTAGCAGTTGCTTTGTATTACTCAGTAAAAGAAAGATCAAGAATGCATACTACAGTCTTGGGTGTTGCTTGGACATGTCAGAGTACTTTTGAATGTCACTGCCTGTGTTGTGCCTGCCTGAAGCTGTCCTGGAGCCTGGTTGTCCTTTTTCTGGCAGGCGGAATCTCTATTAACACCTATGCAAAGTGGAGAACCTGCAACCAAATCAGAAAGTTGATGTTTCAGCCTTGATGTTGATGCTTATTCAAGGTACAGAACAATGGAAAAAGGAGCATCATAGATGTTCTTATTTCATCCACCCGAATAACTTAGCTTCCAAGAATATAATAAAGGTTTCTAAGTCTTTTCCCCAGGTCAGCTGCAGTGGAGCAGTCAGAGGAGAGCAAAGGACTGAAGGAGAAAGCAAGTAACCAACCCCTTCTGAGCCCTTCCTCCACCACAGTGGTTACACTGGAGTATCCTTATTTCATGCCCCTCTATTTCTAGTCATGTTCAGTTAGCCCAGATTAAAAATACTTGGACCTGTATTGCCCAGCTTGGTCCAGTCAGTTTACAAGCCTTGCCTTTTCTTTGAAGGGCAGTCTCTGGCCAGGGCAGGTGTACTGGATGTTCAGGTCAACATTTCAAAAATATACTTCTCTTCTGATATCTGAGGTTCTTGCATTTTTAAGTGCAAACTTGCCTTCTGTCTATTTAGGCAAGATAGAACTTTTGGTCCTGTAAAATTAACATGAGTCTGCGTGTGAACAACCAGATGGCCGTGCTGTGACTGATTACATGTGCAAGCAAAATTGCCAGAGGTCAGTGAAGGTAAAGCAGGGCAACACTTGGTAGGAGAAGGTGCCCAGCAGGAGCTGGCTGGCCTGCTGATGAGGGTTCCTCCCTTCTTAATCCTGAAGTTGTGCCAAGTTGGGATTCTTTTTGTTAGATTAGACACCAGACAAGACCCCACATTTGCTCTACTGTTCCCAGGATTGTCCACTTTTGCTCTGCAGAAGTCTCTGTCCTTATTGCAAGTCCCTCTTGCCAACTCTTGTGGTTTATCAAGCACATGTTCATCAGCCTTTTGCTTCAAAGTATCCTTTGCTGACAGGGTTTATCCACAGACGCCAAGATTTCTTCAGCAGGGTAATGAAAGTGGTTATTGCTTTACTCCTGCTCTCTTTCCTTGCTATTATCTTAGATTTTCCATCACCAATTATTCTTCCCTGCCTGGCTGAAGGAGAGAGCAGTGTTCATCTCACTCTGAATGGAAAAAGGCTGGAAGTAAGGAGGCAGCATCAAATGCTCACACCTCCAATGACTGCTTTGACTCCCATGCGCAGTCCTCTGGCTGTGTGTCACCATGGCCTAGAAAAAGCAACCTAGCACAGGAGATTCCTGCCGCTGTAGCTGCACTTCCGTTCCACAGACACACAGATTTCTGAGCACAGATGCTGGGTCTGCAGAGAAGGCTGCTTGCCACATCAGAATTGAAAGGGTGGTCTTCTGCCTTGCTGAACTCCAATTCGGTTTTACAACCCCTGACACTGAGGTTTGGTACATGGCTGATGCTGTTAAGAGTGAGGGGAGAATGTACATTAACTAACTTCATCAAACTTTATTAAGTTCCATCTGGAATTAAAAAAGTTTTATTTAAGGTCTGTGCCTGCATTTGCTTTCTCAGAATTGCTCTAGGCTGCAGAGAGGATAAACTCTGGAGAAGGGAGTGGGATAGAGTGCTTGGGGCCAGGGCTGCAGAGGTCGCCAGGGTCAGACAATTTGCAACACAAAAGCAGGATCAGCCTGGGACACACGGAGAAGAAATGATCCAGCAGATCAGGACTAAGGAAACACGGTTAAAGTGGCAGCTCGGGGCTGGTGAAGCAACCACGGTGGCCCATAGCACAGAAAGTGGGCAGTGTCACCCAGGAGTGACAGACTGGGGCACTGTGCACAGCATGCCCCGCAGCGCTGCACTGTTGGCAGCACACACCCCAGGCTGGCGGCATGCCTGGGAAATAAACACTGAAAGATGAAAGCAAGCCAATGTGGGAGGTAGCAGCCGGCTCAGTTTCCAGCCTCTGATCACCTTCTTCCAAGTGATGTTTCCTCACGGCATCCCCTTGTCCTCCTACAATGCGCGGATCATTGCCCTCCATCAGGAAAAATTAACTGCCTTAGGAAAGAAGGGATTGCCCAGAAATTTCCCCAGGGAACTGCTTTGCATTCAAGGGTGTGTGCACACCCGGAGAAAGGAGGTGATGTGATCTCTTTCAATAGGCTCATTGCAGCCTCACAGGCTGGAGCACCCACGACAGTCCATGGCTTTCCCATATCCTTCTCAGCCTTACTGACAGAGCTCTTCAGAGTACAGAAAAACCACAGCAAGTACCATCGTGCTCTGAGGGCTCAGAGCTGGTCCCTTGCACCAATGCTTCCTCACAAAATCAAAGTAGGTCCTACAGTTCTGTGGGTCAGGCTGGTGAAGCCCGGGCGTGACAACCACCAGCTGCACAGTCTCCATCCTGCTGAGCTCTGGCCACAGCCTAGCTCTGCTAGTATTAAGAATTTTTGTTCTTTGTTTATAGCAAGTAGCAGCCTATTTCCTTTCTTTTCCTCCATCCTATCATCAGATCTTCAAAGTGAAACAAAGCATTTGATTATTTCCCTCCACCCAGTTTCAAGTTCTTAGTCCAAGCAGCAGGCCAGAATGGCAGGGTGTTTTCGTTATTTGAGAACTGTTGCTGAACGTTAATCCTGACAAAAATGGTAACATCAAGAGGACCTGCTCTACAAATATGAAGAGATGTAGCAAATCTGAGGGTTTATGTTACTAAAACTTTATACTTCTGAGAAGTTTTAGGTATCTAGCATAAAAATATTTACTGCATATTGGAAAAGAAAATGCTACAGTTTGCCACAGAATTAATTAAAAAGTGAAACAGCCTATAAACTGAGGTTAAAACTGATTTATGGAACTTTTATACATGCAGAGTCAGTGTCAGATAACTGCAGAAAAGACTGTTGTGATTTAACCCCTGGCTTCGTCCTCTTTATATCCTCCCTTCTCTTCTCCATCCAGAACAGTCCCATCTCCTCCAGCCCCTCCTCGCAGGAGAGGTGCTCCAGTCCCCTAATATCTTAGCGACGCTCTATTGAACTCTCTCCAGTAGCTTTGCATCTCCCTTGTACTGGGGAGCTCAGCAGGTTCAGCCTCACTGGTGCTGAGGAGAGGAGCAGAATCAACTCCCTCAACCTGCTGGCAACATGCAGCCCAGGATACTGTTATCCTTCTCTGTAGCAAGGGCATGTTGCTGGCTCGTGTTCAACTTGGTGCCCACCAGAACCCTCAGGTTCTTCTCACAAAGCTGCTGAGACAGCACCCTGCATGTACAAGCACTTGGGGCTGCTGCTCCCCAGGTGCAGGACTTTGCATATCCCCATGTTAAACTGTTAAATAGATCCTGGCTATGCTGGCTCTATATTTATTTTGCCTGTTGTTGCTACTTTTTAGCACATTCTTTCTTGCACTGTTTACATAGGACTGCCAAGTGGCAATTTAGCTGTATTTGTGCAGGGTGCACATGAATCCTTCATGAGTGCTACCCTGCTCTAGAAATGTAAATTCACACATTGGCCTCATCAGTATCATTTTGAATGCAACTAACATCAACTATGTATGTTTCATTATATTTGTCATCCTCTTCCAAGGTGCAGAATTGCTTATACAGTGTATTATTTCATCTTTGGGGTTTCTTTTTGCTGGTAATGTATATGCTAGGGTGTGTTCTGTACGCTGAAGTATTTTAAGCTGTCTCTTCTTCAAGCTAATCCAGCATGGCTACCTCAGACTCTCCTCACAGGGCAAGTGCTGCACCTTCCCCTTGGTGGCTTCCACTGAACTTGTTTCAGTTTGTTGAGATTTCCCTTGCATTTTGGGACCCAAAACTGGACACACTACTCCATAGGTAGCTGAGCAGAAATAAAAAAATCACTTTCTTTGGCCTACTGGCTATGCTTCCAATGGTATGTCCTGGGATGCTCTTGGCCTCCTTTGCTGCCAGGACACACTGCTGGCCCATAGCCAACCTGCTGTCCAAGGAGACCCCACATCCTTTCCTGCAAAGCTGTTCCACAGCCTGTCAGTCCCCACCCTGTACTGTTGCCAAGGCCTGTTCCTTCCCAAGTGCTGGACTTGTCGAATTTCCTTGTATTTGTCCTTGTTAAGTTTTACAGACTTCCTGTCAGGTCATTCCACCAACCAGTCTAGAGCCATTTAAATGGCAGCCCTGTCCTTCAGCACTCTCACTGTTTCCGCTTTAGCACCCCTGCAACCTTGTTGAGCACACACTCCATCTCCTCAAGAGTATCTGAGAAAGATGTCAAAGAGAACCCGCCCCTGCCATTCTCTGCATGCTGCTGCCTTCCAGCAGAGTAAACCCATGGACCCTTCCCATCGAGCCTGACATCTATGCATCTGTTCCCATCTGAGTGTGCACCCTCCGCACTGTAGTGTCGCAGTGTGTCTGCCAGATACAGGAAGATGCGATGCATTCTGTTATTTGGAATACCAGCTGTCTTTTTGCGCTGGTGCAGCAGCGAGCGATTCCTTTTCCCGACGTGATCGGATGTTACTTCACGGGCACTTAGGCCGAGCCATGGATTTGCTCCCTATTATACGGAGGAAGGGAGAGGAAACTGTTTCGAATGGGGCATTACGCCCAACAATACCGCTGTGTCTCCAGGAGTCTCCATGCGTAAGCTTTTGCTGCGCCCTTCAGCGTACAAGAAGCCGCCCGACTACTGCAGGCGCAGCGCCGGGGCGGTCCCTGCCTGCGCAGCATCCGGCCACCTTGGGAGCTGCGCCTGGAGAACCCAGCTTCCCACGGCCGTTCCGCCCGTGACGCCCAGTGTCACGGGGAATTCCGGCTCCCGGTGGGGCGGGGCGGGGCGGGGCGGGGCGGGGGCTCCGCTCGGCCGCCCTTCCCCTCAGCCCGCTGCCGCCCGCCCCCACACGTGACTCCGCCCGGACCCAAGATGGCCGCGGGCCGGCGGGCCCCCTCCCGCAGCGGGCATCGCGCCCGACTCCAAGATGGTGGTCAATGGAGGCCACCGGAGACAGCCTAGCGGGTCAGTGCGAGCGACGCGGCCCGGTTGGCTCGGCGACGCCCCGCCCTCGCC
>VYZT01040757.1:110597-125086 GCA_013400735.1 Pomatostomus ruficeps
GAGCCTCGGGTGCGCGGGGTCGGACCTGCCCCGGCCGGCCGGGGGTGCCCGGTGTCGGCACCCGGGGTGATTGTGGGGCTGGTGCAGGAGCAGCGGGGTGGTCGGCGGTCTCCCGTGTCCGAGTTTGCACGCATGGTCTGTCCGTATGGAAATCACCCTGGCAGAATTGCCACTAAAGAGCCCTCAGTGCGCGCAGCCTCCTGATAACCCCTTCTGCGGAGGGGGGTGCGCTAAACGTCAGGCCGTCTTCCCTCGTGAGCGCTCATAAAAGTTTGCAAGTGGTCTTTATAAGCATCTGACTCGAAGTTATGAATGGTTTCTTGGAATTGTAGGAGCAGTAAATCGAGTTATTTCTGCTGTTGTTGTTAACTTTGTACTTCAATACCTGCACTGAATCACAGTAGCTTAATCCCATGGAATACATTTCTGTCTCTGAATGTTTATTTCATCAGGGTTGTGTATCATCTGATCCTGCAGTCTTAGGAACCCAGCATGTTCAATAGTCATGTTTCCATTCCCTGAATACTTACAGAATACTCCCCTCTTTTATTTTTTTCTGTCTTCTGTAGAGCTCGTTGTAGTTTTCTACACAGTTTCTGATTGTAATCTATAAATTTTATGCTATTCATCATATGGGGCCATATCCCATTATGTGAGGTGTGATCCCTGGCCGTACCACACAAACCAAAGATGCTTTTTCACTGAAGCTAATTCCAGTATGGTTTGGGAATGTTACATCCATAGAAATCTTGAGGTGTGATCCATGTATCTCAAGACCTCATGTCACGCAGGTTGTGCCATTAAAGGCTTCCCACTGAAGATGTCATGCAGCCTGAGCATAACCCCCATTACCTTGAATATCCCCAGCTGATGAGTTTGCTGCAGTGAGACATGTGAAAGGAGGCAAGTTTCCAAGTTAGCAACCTCCTACTTCATTCAGTTGTCAGTCTGCAAACCAAGATACTCAAATGGACCTCGTATCAAAGCGTTAGCCTTAGCAATAGGGTCTGTCAGAACAGATTCAATTTTTTACGTTTTTGTACATGACTGAGTATGGCAGAGTGAATTAGCTATACTTCTAGGGTGAATTATTTGTCAGTCCAAAGCAAACTACAGAAAGAGAGAAAACAAACCAATTTTGCAACCTGGTGGACTGAGTTGATGAAATCCGTTCTGATTTTCCAGTTGGTCTAAATGTCCTGCCTCTACTCTGGTTTTCAGGATTACATTCACAATACAAGCCAGGCGGTGAATTCAGACAGCTGGGTAGCAGTAGCTTGACATGACTTCATATGTATGAGAGCATTGGAAAAGCGGCTGGGTTAGTCCTTGGAGGAATATCTAGAATTTCTTTACTGTTGCTCTTTTAATGATGGCAGGTACATCTAAGAAAGAGGGAGCAGATGGAAGGGATTAGAAATCAACTGTGTTCTAGCAGAAAGGGGTTTTTTTAATCTTCTTTGAAACATGTGAAACCTGTCACTCTGCAGCAAGGTTCTAGAGAGATGACTGTTCATCAAATTAGACGTGGCAATTTACGTGTTTCCGTGATGGACTTATAACCTGAGGTGGTATAACATGCATTTTTTGGGCTCATTGATTATGTTTAGAGATGTATTTTAGCCTAATCAAACAATAGTGATGATTGTTGTTAATAGTTGTAAACTACCTTCTCCTGTGATAGCCTCTTGCAAAATAGCTCAGTTTTTGATAGATACTTCCTGGATTCACATCACTCCATATACCTTCCATACAGCAATTTTATCTATTCTTGAAATTTAGTTAAAGTGGCGAGATTTTATTTACTACTGCAAATAGTACAAACAAATGTAAAATCTAAATGGGATACCTTTTTATACTGATTTTTATTCCAAAGTATTGAAATAGGTTTGCTAGTTAAGTAATTCTTGAATAACTGTCTACTTTAGGCTGATTTCCTTGCCTCTTGTTTCCCCAAGAGCTGTGCTTCCTAGTTTCAACCGTAGGGGGAAATTAGCACTTAGTTTTACTTGTGGTATTTGTGCCTAGAGGCTTCAGGGAGGCACAAGGTTTGGTGGTGTTGAGCAACATACAGTGCCTCCCCTCCATCTGATCACGGCCTGCACTGTACTGACAAGCCCTCTGTCTTCCAAAGATATCCACCTGGTTTAAAAAAACACGTTTTGATTTATGGGGTTTGGGATCTGAAGAATGATCAGCTTTTCTGATATGTTGACCTATGCATTAGTTTGAAACAAGCATGCGATTGCTCCAGTAAATAAGAAGTGCCCTGGAGTGGTATGTATTTGTGTGGTTTGGTTGTTGGACAGCTTATTTTAATCTTTGAGCTATATCTAGTTAAAATGTTGTATTTAAAATTTAGTAATGTATGCTATACCTTCTGGAGCCCTTATACTTTGTCAGCTTGATAAATTAACTTTGACACAGTGAATATTTTTCACCAGCTAACATAGCTGTTAGTTAAGTTAAATAAAGGAGAAGAGCCCACATGCTCTCTCCATGCATACAGCTGGACATTTCTGTTAAATTTTTCAACAAAAATGAAATTTTGATTGGTTCTTAAAGCTTCATGAATACACTAATTGGTGAATCATCTAATGTGCAGTTTAGTTTCAGGAAATATGAAATGGCTCACTAACTTCATAGTTACAAGATTATGCAGACCTTCTGAAAATCTCAGTAAGAAAATGTGTGCAGTGGTGGTGGTTGATATTTTTGGCTGTGAGAGAGGTTGGCTAAAACTCAATGCAGTTATGCATAGTCTGCACTAGTTTATATGGTAGGAACTCACTTGAAGAATTATCTGGAAGGAAGAAGGAATATTTTTACAGGTTTATCTGCTCTCAGGACCTAATCCAGATTTTGCTGAAGAAGTCTGCACTAAGGACCTCTTCTGGCTGTGTAACAGGTCCTGAATATAGTTGCTTTTCACCCCGTGCTTTTACAGTGCTGTGGTTCTTGAATTCTTCAGCCCTAATGTTGGACAGCTGCAAAACATTTAAAGCCTATCTTTGAAAGATTGGGATGAGAGGGAGGGGAAGATGGAGGCTGGCCCAGATAAGTAATACTTCTTGAGGACTCTGAAGTATTTTCTTTATGTTGCCCTATAAGGTGTGTTCAGAGCTAGCTGGAGACTCTTTGATTATGTACTGCATTATCAACTGAAGTGTTTAAACCAGTACTCCTTTCTTGTGAAAGTTTTGAGTCTTTACAGTAGTTGAAGAATCGAAGAGTTCAGGAATTTGGGTTTCTTTTTGCTGCAGCAGAATAAGAGCAATTTCAGTGCAGTACATTACTACTCTGTGTAAACTCAAGGTTTTTATAAAAAATATTTTCACTGCTGTTGAAGGTGCATGGAGCATTCCTTAAGATACTGTTGTATTGCAATACATACTGCAATACTTGAGGTGAGCACCAGTTTCTTAGAGGCAGAAACTTTTAGTGTTTGTAAGTGCTTCAGTGATTTCTGACTGGAGCACATTTACAGAGGTGAAATTTGAAGTATTGCTTAAAAATGTAACTAGAGTAGGAGCAATTGAAAATAGTTTTTCTACAATACTAAATCTGATAACATTTTTGTTCCTCCTCAGCAGAATGAATTCTGATAGTAATTCAACCATCAGCCTGGCTCCCAAATGAAATAACTTGGGCCTCATTGCTAAAGACTCAAATATCAGTCATAGGATTAAGAATTGTAATTCTGGGATAAAGTGTCTGGCACTTACTACCTAATATTCCCATAAGGCTAGTAGAGACTCAAGGACTGTAGTTGAATTAATTAGGCCCAATCAAGACTGTGATAAAAGCTGATGGAGATAATCTCTTAGACTTTTTGATCTCTAATAACAAAAATTTAGCTTGTAGTGGTGGCTTATGCCAGTTTGACTTAATTTTCTTCAGGAAACTTGCCTAGCTACAGATGAACATGTTTAATGAGGTAGACCTGCAAGTACCTTGTTTCTTGGAAAGAGCAGGAGACTTCCATCTCTAAGGTGTCTCTTAACTTCTGATACTTAGAATTTCATCTGATTTATGTCTAACTATAGACTCTGCCTCTGTACCTTGGGGTTTTGGTTTTGCAGTAAGATGTGTGCAGCGCTGTTTGATTTACGGACTGATTTGCTTGTGGAAAAAGTGCCCATTACTAAACTTTGGTTTTGGGCAGCTTTTACGTTTGGCATCTGTGAAGGAGATATTTTAATCATTCAGTTAGTGCACGAAGAGATCTTTTATTCTTTTGAAGTAGCACATGGATAAAGTGAATTAATCTTAGGCTGCAAATTATCTTTAATCTTCAGTTGACTTGTATCTTTGTGTGATAAATTCGGTTAAACACACTGCTTAGTTGATGCTTTGTTTTCTTAAGTCTTTAATTTTCACATTTCTGTTGAGAAATAATGAATTAATTATTTTTTAAAAACATGTTAAATCTCAGATAGAAAATAGAAGTCAAATATACAAAAAGCGTTTTAAAACTGGTTTGTAGTTTATTACTTCAGATGTGCAGGATGAGTAGTTATCTTGTTAATTTTATCAAAATAAATTTTTTTAAATTTAAAATTTGCCTCAATGAGTTAAAATTTCTTTTCAGTTGTGTCTTGCACTGTTTTGGACTTGGTAAATATAATTTCTCATTTGTTGGTCTTACTGGTGGCTTGGAAGAGGAAGGTAACAATGCATTTTTAAGCTGTGACACAATTGTGGTGGTAAAATTATTAACAGTTAAGACTGAGAGGTCTGCTAAGGAGTTGTCTTTACTCAAAGAACATTTCTTTCAACCATAAAGCTGGCAGCCTGATTGTCTCCAACTTTGCACCTCAGATAGGAAAATACAAGGCCATTCCTGTAGGCTCCACCAAGAGCCATCTCCATATTGTCAGGTTATTTAGTGCCTCAGTCCGCATTAGAATTGTGGCTGTTTAGCCCCAGACTTAAGGAGTCCATCCCTCCCAGGGAAGGGTAGCTGACTTTGTTAACATTGAAATGATTGCTTTTCCTTGCCTTTTTCTGAAACAGTATATGGATTGGGTCTCTGCAATCGCTTGGCAGAGAATCAGGAAGGATGCTCTCAATGTTCTCTCACTGTGATCATAGTTAATAAAGTTTCTGTTTGACCTGTCTAAAGTTGTGCCCGTGTTATTACACACTCAGAGTCCCCAGATTCTCTGACACAGTTTCTCCATTTTTATTCAACCAGTTCATTTAATCCACACTGTTCTAATTTTTTTTTTCCTCTGGGTTAGTTGATTGTTTAGGGAGGCCAACCCTGGGGTGTGTCATGGGGCATGGGGGTACAGAGCAGTGATGGTGTTATGTTGTCCCTTCAGGCTGCAGTGACTTGTTCTCTCTTAAGTCTGTCTTGTCCAGCCACACTCTTAATGTAAGAAAAGTCTGTTGAATCCAGTGAGCAAAGTTTCTGCTGCCAAGATCTCACTGGATATTTCTGCGGGTTCTTGCCAGCAGTTTAACTCATTTGGACCTTTGCCATGATTTAAAACTTCAGCAACAAACCTGATCTGCTTTGATATTTGCTTTAATTTTATTTGTTAATAGTACATTGAGACCTTAATGCAGATTGTCACAATGATGGTAGATTGGAATATAAATCAGATTTAAAGTTGCAGTATCAAACCAGCTTTATCTTCAAAAATGTGTGTGTTTTATCCACTGAAGAAATTCCTCATATTTATTGTTCTTAAGATCTGGACAACTTATTTATGGAAGCAAGAATTTTGACAACAGGAGCTCTGGTTCTTATAGATTTACAATAGACTATGTGTCATAATTTAGATTTAAATTATGGGATTGAAATTACTGATAGTGTAGTACATCTTGGAGAATGCGAAAGTACTACTTCTGGGTTTAAAACCCTGAACTGCAGAGTACTGACTCTGGGAGAGGATATCAGGAATGTGTTAATAAATAGTCCACCTGTTCTTGTATTCTCTGCTGAGCATCATGTATTGGCCAGACAGGTTTTTTATTAGGTGCACCCTGTGATGGTCAGGGCTATTCTTATGTTACATCCCATTACTGTATTTCAGGAGTGTGTCGTCTGCCTGTTAGTATTTGCTGACATGATTAGCATATAGCCTGGTTTTGCAATTAACAAATTCTGTCCCATCCTGGATTATGACATTGTAATTGTTGGTTTCTTTCCATAACTTAGTTCTCTTTAGTTGAGAATGTTTGAAATGGTCTTTTGCAGAAAATTTGGCTTTGTACTTTGACACTTAGCATATCGTGCACTGGTAAAGTTGTGGAAATACTGATTTATTTTTTTTTAACCCCTATTCACTTAATCTATTCAAGAAGGAAAATTCATTTACTGTTTTTGTGAGAAAGATAACTTAGCAATTAGTCTTCCAGTATGACAATTCCAAGATAAATTCTCTTAGTTCTTCTGTGGTGCTTTCATGTCTCAGTTAAATTATTTCCAAGTTCAGTTAATCCACACAGTAGTTTATATTATAGAGGGTTTTTTACTGAATTGTATTATAGCAAAATTTATTTTAATAAATACACAGACTCTTTCAGACTGACGTGATGATCTCCTGTTTCCCTTTACTGGAACTAAAAAGGTAAAGTCTGGGAATCAGTCAGAAGTTACAATTTTTATAATACTGAAATAGTTGTGCTGTGAGAAGTGCGAAACCTGTTTTGCCTCAAGAGTCTGTGTTGCCCAGTATCAATTCTCATGTGCAGATGATATGGTTTTGTTCTCTCCAATTCCTTGGGGTCTGAAGCATTTGTGAGAAGATTTAGCCCTTTTGTCGGTAGGAATGGTTAGTCCCTGTGTGCATACAAAATGATTTTGTTCTCTCAAACTCCTCTAGGAGTAGAGTGTCTGTTAAAGGATTTTCAGTGGTTTTGTCAGAATGATTGTGACTAACATTGAAAACTGTCAAGTGGTTGCACTCATCTTTAGCTCAGAGTTGCTTATGTGGGTGACTGATGACCACCGCATTGAACAAATTTTCTGTTTTGATATTTGTCTAACAGTTGTGAACAGAATAAACAAGGTTTGGTGCCTTAAAGTCCAGACCAGTAGAGCAACTGGTGTCTGAAATAGTAGTAGACATGTCTTAGATTAAGGTTTGGACTTGGATTCAGTATGGCATTAGTTTTGGGAAAACCTTGTGTTCTATAGTTCTGTATATTTCAGGAAAAACTGACCTTTTTTTGATTGAATTTACACTTGTTTTCAGGTCAGAAGCTGGTTTCTAGAGTCTAACTTCTAAGCAGCCTGCAAGTTTGAAATATCCTTGCTTTGAGTGTTGTTTGGTTTGTCCCTTCCCCTCATTTGATGATCACTCTTGTATTTTTTGGTGACTGATGTTTAGCTTTTTTCAAAACTAGTTTTGATCAGAATTTTAAGAATTGAAAAAAATGGCAATGTACCATTGGTTATCTCTTTGACAGTATCTGTATTTAAGTATCTGTGGAAATCCTTGTTGATAGTGAGCTCTTTAAGAACTTTACAGCCCTGTTCTCAGCAACAGAGTTTATTTGGGTTGAAAATATTCTCCTGGAGTATCATAGATGACCATAGATAGCAGTAACTACAGATCTTCAGCTTATTTTGTAAATGGCTTTTAAGATAGAAATTATTTTGGTTTCAGTCCCGTAAGTTCTCGCTTATAGGCTCAAAAATTATCACATTATGAAACCACTTTTTTTTTAGTTATGCAAATAATTCAGTAGACGCAAAAACTGCAGAATGTCTACATAGCGCATGAAGTCTATATTTTTTAAACTTTAGTCAAATATGAAACATTCATCAATTTTGCACCATGATAAGCCAATTGTCTCAATGCTAGTAAAGTTAACATGGCATACTAGTAGTATATCTGTGCATGGTTGAGGAATATGTGGTCCATGTATTTGCTTTAAAACCTGTAATAAGTGGAAAGAATCTTGATTTGGCAGTTTCATTGGCAGTGGCACCTGTAATGTCACACAAGTTTCCTAGTGGGACACCTGCAATGGTGTTTTCTGTTTTCCTGACAAATACAGAGACATTACAACTTTTGGTTTTACTTTCTTTATAATTGCAGAGAGCACTAGGTAAAACAAACATGAAAACTGTGGAGAAAAGAGAATAATGTTGTGTATGGAGATAAAATACCATACAGTTACAGTTTATGATTTGTTCTATAGTATTAAATTTCATAAAGCCCTATTTCTCCTTTTTAATATTAATGCTTTGTTTGACAGAAGTTTGGTACTGCAAAGATGAGAAAAGCAGCAGTTTTACCCTTCTTTTATGTAGTACAAATCTAGAGGGAGAATGTTCAGGGTCCATTCTCAATTTTTCCCTGTAAACTCACGACTTGTATCTCATTTTCTGGGTTCTCACAAATGCTGGGCTTGGTTTCTTCTTTTACTCATAGACTTGCTTTTCTTTGTACTATTAAGTTATAGCTTGAATGCCAGAAAATCTACTTCTCGATTTAATTTTAGCTGGCTTGAAGAGGGTCAGTAATTATAGTTACTGTTTCCAGCAAGTTGAGTTTTTCCAGAAGTCTTTCTATGAAGAATGTGACTGTGGATTAATTGAACATAAAAATGAGTCAAAAACATTTTTCTGCCAAAGGCAAATACAGGAGTAGGTGCTAGTAAGGTTCTCAAAACACTGTTACCTAGGTAATTAGTAGATGCCGTGTGAGCTCTTGCCCAAAGAAGTATAAAACTGATTTAGTTTAGTGAGAAAGTTACTGGAGTACAGCTTACCTGTAAAATAGATAGCAATTCTCTGGCAGTTTTTTAGTTTTCACTCTTACAAGCAAATTGATGTTGAGATATTTTTAAAACTTACTGCCTCCAAGCTTCCTGTCAACAGTAAGGTTGTCATCTCTAAAGCATGGTACCCTGTCTTTTTTCAAGTTATTCTGAATTCAGAGAGGACAGTGAGTTAGCAGTTGTTGATTTAAGAATATGCTGACATCATGGATGACATACGCAACAGAAGTTCTTCTCTTCTGCCTTGCTTGTTTATGTGCCTTCCTTTAGTGTCCAGAGGGGCTGAAGAGAGAATAGTGGTGCTCTGAGGCAGCAGGATGACGTACTTTAGTCATTCCATAGCGTGTGATAGTACTCAGCTGATGCCTCTCTTCAGAAGGATGTTTAGTTCTGCGGTTTCATTAATCACTGTAAGTTTTCCTAATGCTCAGGATGCACTTTTCTTTTATAAAAACATCATAGTATTGCTATAAGGAATGATCCAAAGGGAGGCATTTTGCAAACATAGCAGTTTTTTGTTAGCATGGAAAAATAATCTTGGTCTTTGCTGTTGGAAATCCTTGTGATTTTGTCTAGCAGAAATTATGGTGGTGTTACAGGTACAGCTACATATGAAAAAAATTCTGGTCTTTGATTTGGGACAGCGATGAAAGCCAAATCTGGAAAAGAATGTCAGTGTACAAAGGTAACTATTATAAAATCTCTCTGGGTGGGCCTACCAGTACCATTTGCAAATCCCTTAAGTGTAGCTGAATCCAGTGCTTCTAACCTTTGTTTCCTACTCATTTAGCTTTGCATGTGTATTTTGTCTTTTTACTACCTTTGGAGGTGAACCGTGTATTTGGCTCTAATGAGAAGTGATACCTCTATGCAGGAGCTGAGCCTGGGGCTCAAATAAACACATGCAGAAAGTTGCTGCTCAAAAGGCTTTGCACAAACATACCTGTCCTGTGTGTGCAGGAGTCAAGTAGATAGGAGTAAACTGTGTAAAACACTCTGCTTGTTGTGTGGGAGTACACAGAAAGAAGGCAGACTTGAGCCTCCTTGGTGAGGAGCAGCAGCAAAGGAGCGTATCCTGAAGTGAGGGAAGTGGAGTTCTGTGCCATCCCTGCTGAGCTGAAGTTTGCAGTGTGTCGGCAGTGGCACAACCACAGGTGCTGTGATGCCAAACCTGTGTGCCATCGCTGGACTGTAACACAGTGCCAGCCTGGTAAAAGAGTTATTTCTGCTTTTGCATCTTTCTCCCTTCTCATCAGGGAGAAAGGACAGATGACCATGGAAATCTGTTGTGGGAATATGTGAAGTCCTTGCATCCAGAGGAGGGCAACAAAGCTGATGCAAGGCCTGGAAGCAATGTCCTGTGAGGAGCAGCCAGGGGCTTTGGGCTTGTCTGGTTTGGAGAAAAGGAGGCTGAGCATGACCTCGTTGCTCTCTACAGCTCTCTGAGGAAGGGAAGTGGANTCTCTACAGCTCTCTGAGGAAGGGAAGTGGAGAGGGAGGTGCTGAGCGTTTCTCCGTGGGATCCAGAGATAAGATGTGTGGGAATGGTTCAAAGCTGCTCCAGGGCAGGGTCAGACTGAGCATTAGGAAGCATGTCTTCAAACATCGGAACAGGCAACCTAGAGAGGTTGTCGATGTCCCAAGCCTGTCAGTGTTTCAAAGGTGTTTGGACAATGCCCTTAAAATGTGCTTTAACTTGGCCAGCCCAGAATTGGTCAGGCATTTGGACCAGGGGATCATTGTAGGTCCCTCTCAACTGAAATATTCTATTCTGTAGAACAAACAGGCTAAAAAAAAGACCCCCAAAACAACCAGTATTTAGACAAAGATAACTTTGTACCAAGTGTAGCTGTGTTCAAAGGTGTTTCAGTTTTACATGGGTGTGTGTAGTGCTGGTGTCATGATACTTCAAATAGCTTACAGTTGCTCATAGTGGGAGTTGAACAATGGTAACTGGATGTAAAGAATTAGTGGCCATGGCTGTTTCTGGTTTCATTTATCTATGATTTGAATTTAAATAGAATGTCCAGACTGCTTGTAAGACAATCAGGAGAGTGAAGAAAAAACTCTCCTGGTCATTGTGTTTCTTTGAAGTGGGGATTTTCCCCTCTTCAGAATCCTTGAGGTCTCTTATCTTGTCCTTAGGGACTTCTGCTCCCATTTACTGTAGGCCTCTATTTTCAGTATTAACGTAAGAGAATATTGTCTTTGTTTATGCCCATGTTGCTTCACTTTCTTGTTCGCTCTCTCAGGATGGAGTATGCCAATGTATGATATCAAGGCTGTGAAGTTTTCCACTTGAGTCTGTTTTTGAGGCTTGCAAAGGTCACTCTGATTTACCTTCAGATTTTTTCTGGAGAAAACAAGATGGCATAGAGTGTTAATGTTACCTGATCTCAATGAGTAAACAAATAATTGGAGTTTTTAGGAAGGAAGATGGTATTATGTTTTATATATGTTTGCTGGCTCCATCCGGTGCTGTCATTTCACTGAACCTGATATTGGTCATCACACAGATAACTCTGAGAGTGTCTAGCTGTTCACCCAGCAGTTGGCAAAGTCAGAATGGACAATTTGAATGGTTTGATTTTGTATCATTGACAAAGCATCCTATTTTGTTACACAGCTGTAAACTTCTGTAACAAAGAGCATTGCTGCTAAAGTGAAAGTGGGAATTCACACAAGTCATTGTTTCCACTGGTGTTCTTCCTTCATCTGTCTCTTCCATAGAGAATAAGAAACATTGGAAAAATTTTAAGAGATGGTATATTCAATAATTTATAATTTTCCTAATCTCTAATCTTCTGGACCAAAATACTTTATGCCTTTTCTTTGCCTTGAGTTTAATTTTGTTTAAAGCTTTTTGCCAAAATTCTTCATCTGTTTTCAGAAACAAAACTAGAATAATTGTGCCATTTTTTAATGTCAGTCTCTGCTTCGAAGTATTGTAGTGCACCTCTGAACTGGAACATCTACTTGAAATTTGTCAGTGGGCAGCCTCTGGCTGAGTAGTATTGTTTTAATTTTACATGAAAATCTGTCAAAATTGAGCCAATTCTCTTCTCAAAAATTTCTGTTCTGGACATAGCAGTTTTTTGTTTGGTTTTGGTTTTTGTGGGATACCCTGGAGACTGTGTGCATTCTGTATGCTTAGCAGGATTTTTCTTTCAAGTACTTTTCTGGACTGCAATAAGCTGTGCAGAGCATGGGAGCCAGAATTGTCCCAAGTTAATTAGGGGATTGAGGGGGCCCTATGGCACAAAGCCAGCTGGGAAATCTGAGACAGCCCTGACACATGTCAGCTCCAGAATCATGCACTTGTTCCCCCTCCTTTCCTGTCCCATCAGCTCCACAATATCTCCAGACTTCTACCAACACTGGTATTTTGACTGTGACTTTGACTGTGTTAAGACTTTTTTTCCAGAGAAGTTGAGGTATCCCTACTGAGCTAAAGCTTGTCTTCTTCTGTATGTGAATACATTTGTTACTTCTGGGTGTAACAAGGATGTCACTCATCACACTCAGGTGTAACTGTGGTTGTAGGGAGGGTACTCAGTCCCTGCACACAAGTGGGGTGTATGCATTTCGTCAGGACTGATTGCTGTGACAGCCAAAAAAAGCTCAATGTGGTTCTTCAGAGACCTTCACAGATAAAATCTCAAAAGACTACTGGGCCAATGAACCTAAAGGTATTTTTCTTTAGGAGTTCCAAATTGGATCAAGTTTGGCTGAACTTTTATAAGGATAGCAGAAGATACTCCACACAAAGGCTATGCTTCCTAAATTTATAAAATGAGGAGGTGGCTTTTTAAAGATGGCCGAAATGTAACTTTTTTGACATTTTTCCTACAACAACTTAGACTTTGAAGAACTATTTTAGGTAGCTACCCAGCCTATGAAATTCTGACCAAATCAGAAAGTGATTGAATGTGTCTGATAATGGGAAGTGTTAGGTGATAGTAGTAAATAAATTATTTTTTAAAAAGGAAAAGGAAAAAAATACTTTCAGAAGCATGTCCCTCTTGTTGGGAAAAGACTTAGGGGCCACCAAGTAGACTGACTTTCTTTTCTGTTTTTAAGGTGGCTGGTTTAAACTTTAAGAAAGATGGCCTTGCCTGTTGACACAGTACAGCTGAAAATTTCCTTTTTTCATCACATTTCCCCTGTAGCAAAATCCATGGCAACTATGTAGGCACTTGCAGCTGTGTGAGAGAACTTTCCCTGGGTTTCATTGCTGTGCTTTCTCAGAACCAGCAGCAGAGCCCACTGGGGCAGTGTGAACTTCTCAGGAAGTCAGTACCTGATGCATCAGGTGTTTCTTTTCCATGTTCATTCACTGTAGGAGCAAACAGATTTTGCTGAAAGAATGTTCCAGTCTGGCTGCTAATCAGAACTCTTACGAAGATAAGTAATTTTTCTTCAAATCATGACAGATCTTAAGTTACCTACAGGTTAGTTTTGTATGTCTGTGTGCCACTGGTGCCAGTACAATCAGAAATTTGTAGCCTTGTGTATAGTCAAATATTAGGCAGTGTTCTGGGGTTTTCCCTCCCTTCCTCCCCTCACTTAAGTGACAGACTCCTACCAATCTGTAGCAGAAGTGTTTTGATATCTCTGAACTTGCACTACTGGTCTTAGTTATTTGGACCCTTCAACTTTATATAATGGTTTGAAGGGTGCTCAAGCTGTGATTAACCATGAGTATCTCAAGAAAATTTCTTAGTTTTCATCTATTTTTAAATCTAGAAGTTGGAATTCTCATTCTTGTGATCACCATGCATGTTTTTCTTCAGGAATTCTTGGCCACTCTGTGACAGTAGCAAGATGTGGAAATTGCCATGTCTCCTAATGATAGTTTTTTTTATTTTTAACATCAAGAATCAAATTCTTTTCCTCATGAAGAATACTTAAGGATCAAAACTTCCTGAAGTCATTTATTGAACAGGTTGTTCCTGTGCTCTTGAAAATGTTTATGAAAATACCAGAAAATGTTTGGTCTTTCAAGTAGCTGTTGAACCATCTTTTTGAAAAAATAAAGATTAATATTTCTTGTATTTTTATGTTAATAGTTTTTCCTTTTAACAGTGTTACAGTTCTTGATCTTCTGAAGGGTACAGTGTTTTTCTAGATGAGTCTTAGTCTTGAAATTAAGTTTTAAAATTTGCTTCACAATTATGGCTTTGATTTAAACTTTCATTAAATAAAATGTTTCCAGTTATAAGGAGAATCTGGGTTAACATTAAGGAGTGGGTTTCACAGAAATGGCTAAACCAATATTAACAGCTCACTGCTACTGATAGACATGGTTCTTTTCCCTTTCTCTCTTTGCATAAGACTCTGGAGATTCTCCTACCCTTATGCTATCACTTGTCTCTTTTGGCAGCTTTTTCCTAGTTGAAGTGCTGTTTGTCTGTCTGGTGCTTCCATGGATTAGCTTATGGTGAAAATGAAGACCAGATGAATGTTGGAACCAATGCAAAGGGATGGGAGGGAAGCAAGAATATCCTTTTTAATAGGAGCAAACAGTGGTGATTAGTTATCATGGACTATCACCCTTAGGGTGCCATTTCTGTGGTTCAGTTCTATTGATGAGAAACAACCTAGAAAGAACTGTACTCTTCAGTAGCTGCCCTCTGGCAAGTTTATCACTCAGTAATCATTGTCTGATTTAGGTGTGCTCAATTTTATGTGGTGCTGCAGACTCTTCCTGCATGAAATGCAGTCTTTTAAGCCATTACAGAATCCCA
>VYZT01040760.1:0-52849 GCA_013400735.1 Pomatostomus ruficeps
TCCCTAAGAAAATCCTCCACACTAAGGTTTTGTTTTTCCCATTGTGAAGGCCCAGACTGCAAATCTGTGTGTGCTGATGATATATGAGAGGTAGCAAAGAATCATGCATCTGGAAGGGACTACCTTTGTCTCTTGATCTAAGTCCTTCTATCATAGACAACTCTATCCCATGTTCACTCAGAAAGGTGTTTCTCAAAAGGAGGAGTCAATGCACCTTTTTTGGGTTATTGCAGTGCAACAGTACTGTCACTTTGTACAACACTCTCCTATGTAAAGGATCCCACTCAGCCCAAAGCAGAGGCTTCCTCCGAGCTTTCCGTTCTCTGAACCTCATTTCTAAACCTGTCCCTTTGCACAATGGAGGTCTCTCTGCCATTGGGGTGTCCTGCTTCCCACTGTGCAATACCTGCAGGTGGGTGGGAGATGAGGATTAGCAGCATTTGCTGGGCACAACAGACTGCAGTACACTGGGGCCAGGAGGATGGAAGAGGAGAGGCAAGAGAGCACGGTGGAAGAATAAATCAGGAAACAATGAAAAGTAGTAAAAGTGAGATAAAGAGATAAAAAAGAAGATAAAAGTATAAAACCTCACAGGCTGTACAGGTGAAAAGAGTCATATTTGAGATTTCAGAGGATGCCTAGACAAAACCTTGCAGTTTGGTGTTCACATTCCCCTTTGTCTCCTAAGTACACTTCTGTAGATGCATCCTGTGATCATGGTTTTCTTTTCCATGGTCATTTCACATTTTCACATAGAAAAAAGACATCAGAGTATGTGATGGTAAGTATAGATAATACTAACAAAAGTCTCATGGTTGTTCTGTAGTTGACATCTGTGTATGGATTTTGCTCCATCATTCCCAGCTTCACAGATGCCAGGTCACAGTTTTCTGTTTTAAAGTTTTACAAGGTTTTGGCAACTGACTTTCCCCCATCCCCACCCCCAGCTATTGCTGTCACTGTCACTACTGAAGTGTGCAAAAGAAGAAAATGTGGATTTTTGCTATGGAAAGAAGTTTCTCATTTTTCAGAAAACATGTCTGAAGGGTTGTCATAGTCTTTACTGTTGGACTGCACTAGATAGTGCACTGTTTTCAGAAAGGGGCAGCGGTGCTGATGCTACAAGACGGACTCTGAGGCTTCTTGCTCAAGCTGTGTGGCTTAGTTTAAATGTTCTGGTTCTTTCATACCAGCCAGGGCTGGTTGTGCTGTGCTCCCTGCATTGGGCAGGCTGGTACATAATTAACCACATAGGATGATGCATGAGGACAAAAGATAGCCAGTAAACAAGACAATCTATGAATAGCAGTGAAAACAACTGTAAAATTGAGAGGTAAACCTTAGGGTGGCTAGAGGCTTTCCCCAAGTTCTGTACCAGGATAAGATGGCACTTGATCACACGGCCACTAGCCTGTGGTTGAGGGTAGTCATGGCTTTGTGGCCTCCAGCAGTGACTCCATAGGGACATGCTCGCTGGAGAGATGGCAAACTGCTGAGAAACACCCACAAAGCAGCACTGTAATCCTTGCTGTGATTTTCTGGAAGATAAGCAGGGTAAGTACTAAGAAACTAGACTATTTTACATCCCTGGAAGTGTTCAAGGCCAGGCTGGATGGGGCTCTGAGCAACCTGGTCCAGTGAAAGGTGACCTTGCCCATGGCATGAGGGTTGGAACGGGATGATCTTAAAGGTCTTTTCCAACCCAGGCATTCTACGTTTCTGTGATTATTTCCAAACTGTCTCCCTTAGCAGCTTGCTGAACAGGAAAATTCACAGTGCTTTGCCACTGCTCTGGACAGTGGTAGGCACTTTAGCTCAAGCTTTAGCCCGCTTCCCTGGAGAAACTGTGATCTCCCAGGGACTGCTGAACCTGTCCAACTGCATTTCAAAGGAGGACTTGAAAAGACACTGCTGACCTTATAGGTTTTTCATGAAGGTCAGCTACTGTGTGAATGAGAGAGACCCAAAGTCACCTCCCTCCTCAAGAGGTCATACCAGCAGCATTCCCACAGGTGTTGGGGAGAGCTGTGAGGGAGGATATTGGTATCACAGGAGTTTGCTGAGGATGAGAATTTGAGCTTTCAGAATGCAAATCCACAGGAAAAGCAAGATTCATTAGTTTGCTGCTTACAAGAAACTTCCTGAAGTTGTCCTCACAGAGTTTTCTCATCTGCAACAGAGGATGAGTTTTTGTCAGGAAAAGGTAGTGAAGACAGACAGCTAAAAGGCTTGGACTGGAGGTTAGTAAAATGCTCCTAGCCACGGCCAGGGCTTTCCATACAGCCCTGAACAAGTAAATTTTTCCATGCCTCAGCTGCCTCATTTATAAAACTGAAATAAAGATTACATTTATCACCAATTAATTACCTTTGGTAACGCCAAATAACATTTCTTAATCAGTGCCAGATATATAGTATCTGATAAGCTTTTAACTACATCTTTTCATAAACTTGGTACCAGATTCTGACTTTTAGAAAATGATTTGCCTTTCTGTACAAGTATTTAAAACAATACTTCACAGTACTTATAGTACTGCTGTGGTTATTGAGATAATGGTATTTAAGAAGGCAGCGATAAACAAAAACGGCTGCCTGACAGAGGAAGATTAGTCCAGACCATACTATCAAAGCCAAGTCTTCTTTTTTCTTCAGAGGGAGACCCACTCCCTGTGGAGATGCTGATGATAGCGTCCTCAGCCGAGGAATGGGGAGACAGCAGCCTCCAATTGCCAGAGCCACCCCACTGAGTGTGCCCTCAGGGGAGAACAGATTTACCAAACAGGTGCTTAAAGCTCATTCAGGGGCATCACACACAACTTACGTGTCTCAGGACACGCTCGGGAGTTGAGTTCTCATAGGCACTATGCCCTTCCTTTTCCAGCTCGATGCTTTCTCTGTGGTACCGCTCCTCACAGGAGGGGGGGTTGTTTTGAAGTGGCTGCGTGGGGTAGGATGTGCTCGGTGCTTTCAGCAAAGGATGAGTCTGTGCCTCCCCCGTGTACCCAGCAGTGAGCGCTGTTATTCGACCTTACTCTGGATGGCTTTTTTGACTTCAGGACACCAAGAGTAACTATCAGATTTCACCTCCTCCTTTCTGGATAACACCTGAGGCAAAGACTTTTCTATCACACAATGTGGCTTATAGGGAAAAACTCTTTTACCTTTTCCCCCCAGCTTCCCTACCGGCCTCACTCACCAAATCCCTCTTCCAGAATTAAAAGTTCAGCATTTGGGGGAGCACATGTCAGAGCACATCTATATTCTGGCAGGTCCTTTTCCTTCCAGGGCTTTGCAGCTTACCTTGCAAAACCAGGCCCTTCCAATACAATGTTCGAAAATTACCAACACGGTGTGAGGGTCAGTGAGGAGAAATATGCTTCCAAATAAAACCTTTGTGTGTCTGGGTGGCCTCAGATTCAGCCAGTGACATTTTCTTTCCTGGTAAATTCCTGTATCCAGAAGGAACCTATAGCAAGTTATATCTTAGTTAGCCAGGAGTTTTGTGATCCTTTAAAAATTTTGAAATGAACTATGTTTAGTTAGTTAAAGAATGTTTGAATGTGTTATTTTAGCTGGTTTTGATATACCTGGTTTTGATTGGTTTTGATTTAGATCTGTGTTGGCTGAGTGTCAGTAGAAAACTCTGAGAAATTACCTCACTGCACCTGCAGAAAGGTACTCCATGGACACTCTCCTTAGAGAACTTAATCAATAGTTGAAGAACAAAATTCAATAAAGAATTTTTTGATGGTTATCATATAACTAGACATAAATTAGATGTTATAGAACAAGAAAGATATCATGAGGAAGTTAAGGAGTTAAAGGCCTGTACACCCCAGAAAACTTGATTAATACATTGCAGGTGCAGTAAGAGAGCCACTCCATAGGCTTGTACACCCCAGAAAAACTAATCAATAGTAATTGTCTAACCAGGACAGCAAATTTAATAAAGCACTGCTTAGCTGGACAAAACTTGGGTTATCCATTAAACAAAGATAGATGAGGTGTCCTGGTAGTAATTAAAAGAACAAAACACCTATACCATAATGCAATAAATTGGGCAGACTTTTGGAAGTGTCTATAAAAAATCTTGGATGTTATAGGGTATATAAATGTCTGAAAATTGCTGTCTCTTTGGACATGTCTATGGCTAATAATTTCCCAATATGCTCCCAATTTTGACTCAAAATTGTTATTAGGAATGTTTGTTGAACAGCTTTTTGCTGTTAGATTTAAAGCTCTTTGTTTCAGAGCCTGTGCACCTGTAGGAAAGATCATGACAAGAGCCAGGAGGTCTATAGTTGCAAGGTGACTAGTTCATGGAAATCCCTTGGGAAGGCTGCTGGGGGCAGATGTCTTCGCATCCCAGCAGAACCACCCACTTTATTCACCTTCCAAACTCTTCAGCCAGTGTGAGCAGCACCTTGTACCTGGCAGCTATGCTCTGTAAAGCATCCCCTGAGCTCTCAGGTTTGGCAGCATTTCTAGAAAGGTTCTGCTTACCTTTCCCCGGGAAAGGTCTGACTCCAGTACAGAGCCCTTAAGGGTATGTGCTCTCCCTGAGCCAGCCTTCAGCCTCCTCTAACCAGCAGCTATGCAGGGATCTGCCACTCCAGACTTAGAATGCTGAAAGGACAAACTGAGGAGCTTCTTGGCTTTGGAGAAAGAGGTCCTCATGAATATTCCTGCTAACATAAGGAAAAGTGAATGTATATCTTTTGTCTGACTCAAACCCTGTGCCAGGCTCTCTTCACCTACTCCCTTCTACCATGAAGCAGACATTCAGGTGGACTGGAGTGCTCTATTTTGTGCAGAGAGACCAAAGATGACCTTTATCCCTATCTCCTGGTTAACCTTAGGACATGCAAACATGGATTGGATTTTGTGGTTGTGCTCATAGGATAAGGACTGAACTACTTTGCTAAGCTTCTCAATGCTCAAGGAACACTAAGCCCAATATAACTTGCATGGTGAAATGTTATTTATGCAGAGGATTAACAGATCGCTCAGATAAATGCATTTGTTTTGATTGCTTATCTGCCCTGGGGAGGGCAGAGGAGCAACCCACATGATTTTACATCTAACTGCAACAGCCTTTTCAAAGAAAACTTCAGTAGCATGTCTGGAGTTAGAATGAAATCTCCAGTTTCTATTGAAGCCACTTATAGTACATGACATTATTCTAGTAGGTTTTTATTTCTTCTTTGCCTGTAATATGATTGTTTGGTTTGGTTTTGTTTTCTGCTTTTCAGTAACAGTACACTGAGAGTTACCTGCCTGTGTGTTCTGGGCTGACAATTTTTGTCAGTCTTTTGGTGATGGGAGAAGAAATAGTTCATCATTGGAATCAGTTCAGGCTTTGCAACATTATACACACCACTGAATATTACTGCTCTTGTTTCTGGAAGCAGAATCCGGCTACATCTGCCAAAAGCATCTGGCCTTCTGAAACTGGCATAGGTAGTCCCCAGCTCTCTGCAAGCGCTTAATTTGCCTGTGTTTGGAGGTTGGTCTGCTCAATGTAAGCCTGATTTATCTAGGTTCTGACTCCCTCTTGGATCTTCTCCATGATACTACAGTTTCTAAGTGTTTATCCGAAGTTATCATGTGCCAAACAAAGCAGCTGGTCTGCAGCATACTGTGAGATATCCTCTGGCTGGGCCTCCAGAGGATATCTCACAGTATGCACAGATATTTCTCACCTTCTAACACATTTGCTGCTTTGTTAGGGAATGGTCCTCCTCAGCTTCACATGTCTGAGAAGCAACAAGAGCTTCTCATGACAGTAACGGTGCTCATCCATGATAAATGGGCAGCTGTTGGAAGCACTAGGGATCTCCAGGTCCCTGTGGTGTCAGAGGATGGAGGGCAGTGGGGAGACTGACAAAGCACATGGCTGAAGGCAGCCTCTCACGTAACACGCAGGTGAGCTGGAAGCCCTGCCCAGGAGCCCCAGGTCTGTGCTCACCAGCCATGTGTGATGGCCAAGGGCTGAGGAGTTTCTGGGTTATCACTTTCCTCTGTACAGAATGCTTAATTGCAATCTATCAAGACTGTGGACCAGCTTATGACTGTGGCCAACAACTTACATTTCGTTTTGTTCAAGAATGGACCATAATGGATTTCAGTGTATTGAGTGTTGGCACTGTTTGTTTTAACCATGGTGTGGTAAATCTAAAACTCAGCTCTAACTGACCAGGCATCACTACCTCTGTCTGCTGCATCTCTTGCCTGTCTGTCTCCTTCCCTTTCTCTTGTAGCTCAGTGTGGGTGCTGAAGCCCACTGGAGATGTGCAGTGGACGCTCCAGCAGCTCCCATGGGTATGGTTTAGCTCTGGCAGCTTCGTGTCCCTGGCTGAAACCCACTTCTGTAGGGCTGTGTGTGGGAAATGGGCCTGGCCTTGGCAGCAACATGGCTGCCTTTGAGGGCAGGAGGTGCTCGGAGCTCTGAGGACCTTCAGCAGCCCACGGGTACCAGGATCCTCTGTGCCAGCACACAAGGCTGGGCAGCAGGACAGCAGTCAGTCATGACAGGGTGGGTAGGGAGGGGATTTATAAACTGGATTTGAGGCAGAGGTCTTTGAACCTCTGGGCTGTGGCATCCCAAATGGTGGAGAAAAGGTGCAGAAAGTGTCATGTTCAGGCCTCCTTAGGGATATGAATAGCTGAGAAGTTCTGCGGGTGAGCCACTTTGGGTGTTGAGCTGTTCTTTGTTCTCAGGAATGCTGCACAGCTCCCTGGGAGAAAACCTCTCACCTCTGAATTTCACAGGATTTTAAATTCATGGGTGAGATGACAATCAGGAAGACCAGATGCTTGTTTGTCTTCTCCCCCTCCCCCTTCCCTTAGTAGCTGAGATGAACCAGCGTGGGAGGCTGTGTCTGCTATCCAAGCCACTTTTTTTCCTTTCTTTTTTGTGGTTTGTTCAAATGAAGGAATGAAGGAGCTGGTTGATATTTCATTTGCAGGTCTCTCAGGCAAATGGAGCAAAATACAAGAGCTTGTTCTCTTCCCCAGCTTGCTCTCCTTCCAGCTGAGTTCCCAGGCTCCCTGGGGGTCGTGCTCTGCATGGAGCAGACAGCAAGGGCCAGCAACCTGTCAGCTGAGCTCTGGTGCTGCACTGCACACAACCTCACCAACACAGACTGCGTCTCACACACACTGGCCTGCTCGGGACACACTCCCTTACAGTTTATGCTAATTCTCAGTGTCTATGCCATCTTCAGACCTGGACACAAGGCACTGAGGTGCATACAGTATTCAAGAGGGTGCAGTCAAATTTTAGATGAAAAATAGTAAGGGACAGGTAGCTTCACAGATATCACAAAATGGCCGTATACAACAGGCTTGCTATGTCCATCTGTGCAGGTATAAATCTACTGACTGGAGCATGGTGATGGTACTTCCAATTTCCAGTGATGTCCAGCTGTGCGACTGCAAGGCTATATGGAGTGGGAAGTAAAACCAGCAGACGCAAAAGCTAGAGACAATGCTCTCCTGGGTGTTGCTGGCTGTTGAGTTTACTGGGTCACAGCTTTGGAATCCAAACCTTCTCATAATATGACCATTTTTACTGGTTCTTGGGCATATCGGACAAATCTACAACAGCAAATTATCAACTACTCTGCTGCTGATAAATCTCAGGGTAGAAATAAACAAATCAAGGTATAAACCTCAATGCAGTTTGATTCCCTGGGCCTTATCTTCTATAGGAATTTCTGGTTTAGGTGTAATATAACTTATCAGTGTAAGTGTATTAGGCAACAGTCCTGGCATAGTTAATGCAGCTGATAACAGCAAAAAAGTCAGGAGCATACGCCAATCTTGTTTTAAGTGTTGAAATAACCCGTCAGATATTAATTTTTCAAGAAGCAAACCACATCAATAAAATTAGTGCCTGCCCACCTTTCTGAGAGGAGATCAGGCTTTAGCTTGCAAACCATTTGAGGCACAAATTGTACCTTCTCTCAGACTCCAAAAGAGCAGAGCTGTATCAGTGCTGCGGTTAGAAGAGCCTTCAGGCTGACTAGTCACATCACAACTTGGGTTTCTTCCATGTAAGCACTTAATTAGATTGAACTCTGCTAATTTAAGATAACAAGATAAGGTTAGCCCGGTTAAGTGTATGTGTCGATTTTATCTGCTGTCAGCGGTAGGCTCCCCTTTGTCTTTTTCTCTTACATATGTTTAACTTGCAATTCCCCACATGGTGTTATCAGCACTCACCTGAACAGGAAGCAACCAAGAGCTGCAGTTCTGTAGGGAGCAGGCAGCCCTGGAGAGCGGGAAGTCATGGAACACTTTGCAGACCTTCAGGGGGTGACAATGGCCATGGTTTAAAGCCGTGGGGGGGCTTTTTGCCTGTAAATAGTGCTCACACACACACATGCACACACACATACACACGTACACACATACGTATCTAGCTAGACCCAGCTCTGAGCTCTCTTAGGCTCTGGAAAACATAAAGACCTTTAGAGCTTACTTGTTCTTGTTTTTTTAAGTTTTTTAATATCATGTTTCACACTCTTTATGAAGTGAAGACAAAGACAAAATGATTCCGCGATTCAGAGGAAGGTGAGATTTCCATCTAAACAGTTACTTCCAAGATAACTTTTTAAAAAGTAAAAAAGGGAGGTGATGTAAAATCATAGGCTGGAGACACTAGAGCTGAGTATTTTCTAAAGTACTAGGGGTTTCTAGGGTAGGAGCAGTAGTGCATATTTGTGTCAAAGTGTGTGGAAGCCTGTGGCTCTGACTCACACGAGGGCACGGGAGCTCACTGCTAGGATGCAGGCAGCTGCTCTGCTAAGCCAGGGAATTGCTGACCCCAGAATACCTGATGTTTATGTCTGAGTGATCCTGGAAACAGCCATGAAGATTTCCTCCAGAAGCTGGAGATGAGGAGATGCTGCCAGATGAGCAGCCCCTCCTAGTCAGTGATGTGCCACTGGGACCCCACATCTGCTTCTCTGTGCTGGTGTGGAGATCATCCACTGCTCAAGAAATCAGGACAAACTCTAAGTGCTCTGACTACTGGTTGTGATCTCATTGCATCTGTCTGGATCTGCAGGGGAGCTACAGTAGGAATAGCAGTATTTCCCTAAGCTCCATTTGTATTTTAGAAGAGCTGACTTCAACCTGCTCCACAGTTTGGAAGTCTGAAAGGAGAATAAGGATACAGGGCTCAGGTAACACTATTCCTCTGTCTAGAACAATGAAGATGAAATGAATCAGCATAGATGAGACAAAAGCTATTTTTGCTTCATTGTTTTTCTTGTATTTAATCTCATTAGTACTATTCTCAGTAGTATTATAACGAATTAATAGTGTAATAGTAAAATTACCATATAACATTAACATATATAATAACTATTATATTTATTGACAATGTTATTATATAGTAAGGTACTATTATAAAAATTATTATAATATACTTATTGTTATTGTTCTATAATTAGTATAATTATTAGCAGTATTATGCAGAAAAACTATGTGCCTGAAAAGGTTCCCCTTCTGGGAATGGTGACTTCACATCCAAGTATAGTGAGAAATGCTGAAGGTATGCAGGCAAATGTCCTCCCTTCTGTTATATGCTATCTCATAATAATAATTTAGGGCTTCAAATATGGAGCATAACCTCCCTCAATCCTGTACAAAATAAACACTGAAAAGAAACCATCTCACCATAGAAGTGTTTATAACCTGGGTAATAAGGCATCTGTTCTGCAGAGAGAGCATGTTGTTTTGGAAAGCTACCACTATGCCTTGATTTTAAGTACCATATTCAGCTGAATACTTGCACATTATTTTATTACAGTTCTGGATTTTGTTCAAGTTATCTTTTCCTGCTTCTCCTCATCCTATGATTCATGAAGGTGTTCCCAGCTCATTTAGAAATCAGTCCTACCTGAGGTCAACCTATCTACAAAACTGGCTACTTGGCAGATGTTGGCACCTCAGCTGTTGTGAATAAATCACTGCAGATCTCTGATGACATATGTAACCTCCAAGATAGTTTTGTCATGCTAAAGCTCTCTACTTAGTCTTCTTTGTTCTGATTTTATGAGGTTAGAATCTGTAAAAATACATGAATACTGTAACGATTCCTTTTTCTCATCTCCATGGTTTCTTGAAGATCTCACCTTCATAGTTTTTTTCACATGTGGCTGACAGAGGTCTTGACTCACAAGTTGTCCACTTCTGCCCAGCTGGTGTCCATGATCTTCAAGTGTGATTCTTCCTTCCCCTTAAAACACAGGCATTGAACTCTCTCTTACATGTTTTCAAAAGGTTTGGATTTTAACCATCAGCAGCATGCAGTGATCAGTCATTTATTATCCACATTTTGAGGCTAACTTCAGTAAATGGCAGTAGCATGGGACAGATTATGTGTATAATGCTTTGTCACTATCATATTTATCTAATAGTAATCAGATATCTGTAGTTCTGTATTCATTATGAATGAAGCTGTAAATGAAGCTGTGCTGCCAGATAACACTCTCTTTTTTGGCTACAGAACAGTTTAAATGGGGATCACAAGGTCCCTGGGCACTGGGGTATTTTAGCTCAGGAGAAAAAAGTTGATGCTGTAAACTGGCGGTGCTGACTGAAATGAATGCTCTCCCTGCTCCTCTTTGTTTGCACTGAATGGCACCACTACAGAAGCAACAGCCAGGGAGCATTGAGAAACAGCCACAACCTTTCTCTATGTGCAGCAAAATGCTATGCTGAGAATAAACATTTGTCATACCCTATGAGTCCTACTAAGATGAAGATGAAAAAAAAAGAGTCTAGATTCAGGCAACAAAGAAATTAGTGCTACAGCTAGCCTTTCCCTATATTTATGTACCACATCCCCATGTAATTTTTGTGAGAGTTTCCAGCATGTTCCCCTGAAACACGAGAATGGGGGTCAATAATATTAAATATTAACATAGGAGCTGGGTACTAAGGTCTGACCTTATCACTAGTCTAAAACTGGATATTTAAAACACATCATGAGATGGGGAAATCTCTTCTAATAGCATCTTGAATCTTTAAAGTGTGGCTTCCCCTGCTCCATTTCCTGCAACGAGCTCTCACCACAGCCTCTACAAGTATTTGTCTAAAGCATGAACTTCATGCCAGTTCTCTTTAATCTTTTAAATATTGGTTGTAGCATAGTTTTTGGTGCATTAGGTTTTTTTAGATCCCCCTTGCTGCCTCTTCATCTCTCCTCTTCTCTCCTTTCTCCTCTCTCCTTTCTCCTCTCCTAGTGTCACGTGATGAGACAGTTCCAGGCATGTTTAATTTACTAATACAGCTGTAAATAGCATTCCCAGCCTAGGATGCCCTTGAAATGGGTGTGTATTTAGCTTTTGCCCCTGAGGTGGGCCTGTGTTAGCTTCTGTGTTAAGAATAGGTTTGTTTTCATCATCATGGACAGAAGATGAGCTTGTGCTGTGGTGCGGTCCGTAGGGGCACCGAGCGTCCATCCGCGGTTTCGGGGTCTGTCCGGGCTGCTCCAAGGCACGGGAGGGCTGGCGAAGTTCCTGTAGGGGTTCACCCAACCCACCGATGTTCCAGGCGTGCCAAAGAAGGAGAGACAAGCGGAGGGGCTTTCCCAGATGGTTTATTCGGCACTGGGTTGTGCCGGGGAAGCACTGACACAGCGTGTTACAGATACATAAATACCGACACGAGGGGGCGAGGGGAGAGTACAACATCCGATAGAGGAGGAGTGCTAGGTTTGAATTTGGCAGGCTTTGTGTAGGATTACACAATACAGAGCTCTCCAAGGGTGGGAAACAGATACCAGGGCGGGGGGGCTGACATAGCAGAGCCTGGCCATGAGATAGCCCGAAACTGGCCAGCGCACACCGCAACAAGCTTGGACTCAAACCCCAGCTTGGGATGATTGCAGAACACAGCGTGGCTTTTTCTATCTTCTCCTTCCTCTGAAATATTCCCTCTGTGTTCCCTTTCTGACAACTTTCTGTGTGTTTCACTACCAAGTTAATCTTGAAGTAGAAGAAGACAGATATGGTGAGACATGTTTCGGGTGAAGATTTGGTACGGCAGGCAGTGACGGCACCGTTTTTCTGCAAACCTGCATGAAAACCACAGGGTCAGCACTTAGCATGGTCAGAAGTGTGTGACGCCTGCTGTGTGGAAACATGGAAGTGCCAGCTGCTGCTTACAACTTATGGGGATAGGTCACCTCTTGGAGCTACTGTAATGGAGAGTTATGCAATAAATGGACACACCTGAGAGGTGGGATGTCATCCAGAGGGACCTCAATGAGCTTCAAGAGCGGGCCCATGTGAAATTCGTAAGAGAAAACCAGGCCAAATACAAGGTCCTGAATCTGGGTCAGGGCAGGCCCTGATGTCACTACAGGCTGGGAGATGAACAGATTGAGGGCAGCCCTGCTGAGAAGAATGGGCTGGTGCTGGTGGATGAGAAGCTGGACATGAACCAGCAGTGTGCACTCACAGCCCAGAAAGCCAGCCATGTACCGGGCTGCATTCAAAAAACCCTGGCCAGCGGGTCAAGGGAGGTGATTCTGCCCCTCTACTTCAGTCTTGTGGGACCCCACCTGTAGTGCTGTGTCCAGCTCTGGGGTCCTCTGCACAAAGACCCCATGGACTTGTTGGAGCAAGTCCAGAGGAGGGTCACAAAAATAACTGGAAGACTTGAACACCTTTCCCTTGAGGAAAAGCCGAGAGAGTTGGGGTTGCCCAGCTCCGAGAAGAAAAGACTCCAGGGAGACCTCATTTCAGCCTTTCAGTACTTAAGGGATGCTTATAAGAAAGATGGGGACAGACTTTTTAGCAGGATATGTTGTGATAAGACAAGGGGTAAGGATTTTAAAGTAAAAGATGGTAGATTTAGATGAGATATAAGGGAGTTTTTGATTGGTGTGTTTTTTGTAATGAGGGTGGTGAGGCACTGGAACAGGTTATCTAGAGAAGTTGTGGATGACCCATCCCTGGAAATATTCAAGGCCAGGCTGGATGTGGCTTTGAGCAACCTGGTCTAGTTGAAGATTTCCCTGAACATTGCAGAAGGGGTTGGATTAGATGACCTTTAAAGCTCATTCCCAACCCAAAAGGTTCTATGATTCTATGAAATGACAAATGTCATCGTATGATTAAGGTCTGTGACCTTCTCATGAGATTGTTTGTGTGGAATAGCTGGTTGAAACTATATTTTGATTACTTTTGTCCTGTACAAAACCTTGGACTTCATCACTAAAAACTGGTACTTTCTTTCAAAGCCTAGTTAGTCCTGTAGTAGATTTAATACTATTAATGCAGTTTGCCTGAAAAATGCATAAATCTTCATTTCTTTCTCCTACTGGCTGGCCTTGCTAGCATGGTGAACAATGTGGTATAAGGAGCACCGGATTATTGTCTTATTCTATTCACCTTCTCTTATATAAGGAAAGCTTTTGGTAAAGATTTTACTGAACTCTTGATAGAAGATAACTGCTTAGCTGAAAGATGACAGTGGAGCCAGAGAAGTAAGAGCTCAGTGCCAAATGAAAGCCTGGAGGTGAGGATTAGTGTGTGTGACTCATGTCAACAAATCCAGCCCAGTGCTTAGTGTGGGCTCAGCCATAAGTAGTCTTCCCTTCAGGTTCCCAAGTCATCTTTGTAGCCTTGAGTTATTAGCCCAGTTATAGTCTTGCTTGGCCAATCTCTTTACTGCTTCTCTCAAAAATCCCAGCATCTGTAGTGGGATCATGCAGCTCCCTGCATCACCTCCTTTTCTGAGGCCCTCTGGGTGGCTCCAGGGGGAAACACAATGCAGAAACACAGGGCAAGGCAGAAGATGAGGTCCAGTATGCTCATCCTTGAGGCAGGAGAGTGCACTTGCCTTTGTGTCAGCATTTGTGCTGGTGTTAGCACAGCGCCGTGACTTCCACCACAATGACCTTGGAGCAGTGCTGCACACATGCAAAAGCCATGGGAGGAGGCAGCGGGAGAGCCACTAAAATAAAGATGAACAGAGAAGGATTATTGCAGCAAAAAAAAAAAATCTTTGTGGCTGATTTTAGCAGGGGAAGACCACAACAGCAGTCTAGTTACAATCAGGAAGGAAGTGTGTCACATGCAGAGATCTTTATGCACAGACAAGTGGTTCAGAGTGGGTAGTGCACAGTATAAATAGCTCCTTAAAGTCTAGGCTAGTGCAAGTCCACCTGGCCATCTATCTTAAAAATGCTTAGAAAGTAGTTCTAAAAATACCACATGCAGTTGCTGTGGGATAAACTGAACTTAAAACTTCCATTATGTTCCTGTAAATGAACATTAAATTAGTGAGATGAGCACCAGTACACCAAAAGAAAGAAACTCCCTTCTTTGCTCCTAAGGCTGAATAAGGCAGTTCTGGAGACACACTCACAAACAGAACTGTACATAAACTGTGGAGTTTGAGTAAGGGAAATGAGATCAGTAGCAGTTGTTAGTTATGAGTCATCCCTTCACAGTTTTTTGGACCATAGGAGTGAGCAGCATGTTCCAAGCAATATGCTTACTGGAGTAAAAGATTCAGTCACCACAGCCAATTTACATCAAACAACATTATTGTGGCTATGGCCTCCAGGGAAGAACTGAGCTGAAACCATAATGCAACTTTTGATAGCAAATAGAAGTAAATAGAAAGACTGAGACGAAAACTAATTTAACGAATGTCATTTATTTAAATATTTATAGAACAAATTTCGCTCCAGTATGCATTCTACTGAAGGCAAAATGTGGCTCTCCCCTATTCAAATGATGAGGTGAGTAATATTTAATTTAAACTAAAAAGGCTTACTATTAGATCCTGTAGAGTTGTATTGCAATATCTAATTTCTGGATGGCTGGCTTCTTTTTTCTGCATACAGAATGCAGAGCTAAGCACCCCAGCTTCCTTTGTGGTGTACCAGGGAAGAAGGAGAGGGATGCAGAAAGAAGAAGAAGAAACTACATACTTATTTGCTGGGGGTTTTTTTGTCAGCTGCAATTTATTGTGAACCTGCAGCTTCTTTGTTCCTACACCTCACACAGGGAAAACTTTCCTTCATCTAGTCCAAATTTAATCTATTTCAAGCAGTCTTTTGCCTTGCCAACATTAGCATTTTAGTTAAGGAATGTGCTTTTGAAACAAATTGTCCAGTTGTCCCCAATTACTGCATCTCGTGTTGCATGCTTGGAGTCTGTAAATTAGGCTCCTTTCAGGTTAAATTAAACCATGAGATGCTCCAGGAGCCCATTTGATGTGTGTGAACCACAAATGTGTGTCTGTCCACTGGACCAGATGAGTTGGTCTCCTAAAAGGCACTTAATGTAGATGTCAGGCTTTCAGCATGAGCTGTTTCACTCTGCTGATCCTTCCTATAATGCTGCATTACTTGTGGTGCAGACAGAGTCCTTCTCTCAGGTCACTGCAGGTTGCTTGGTCTGAAATGGTTTTCTGCTTCCCATTTACCACTGGCCTACAGCTAGCTCTCACTTTCACCAGCATTCAGCTCCCTCTCTGCAAATCATAAGAAAAAACCAAATCTATCTCTATAAAGTGCAAACCAAATATTAGCAGACAGCTGACACATAGTGAAAACAAGTCACCTGATTATGGAAATAAAAGTGAGAACCAGCACTTCATTGATTTGTAAGAAAAACATCTTTAAAAGTTCAATATGTGTCTGCTTCACTTCCCCTTAGCTGCATAATCACTCACACTTTGAATTCTCCTGACAATCTGGTAACACAGCTGCACATGAGAGGGCATAGTTTTGGCAAATCCCAACTACCTGCACCTGCAGTACAGGCAGGCATTTCTTAGATATTCTTAGATACCCAGATGTGATTGTCCACGACCTTGATTAGCACTATTAATAAACTACACAACCAAATGCCTCCTTGAGTCAGAGGATCAGGGGTATGTAGAGGGTTGTGTCTCAACGTGCTCCTATTGCCAGTCTGGCAGGTCCTCCCCTCTCTGCCCCAGCTACCATTTTCTGCATGAAGAATCAGGCTGAGTGAGATGGAGCGGGAATGCCTTTGTTGGGAGCCCATCCTGTGGGTGTGTGGGGCATGCTCAGAGCAGAGGGTGTCCCTCATGCAGGTGCTGCTGTGAAGAACCCAATTTCTCAAACTCAGGCACTTCAGTGTTAGGCTGAGTTGCTCTCCACTGTCAAGGCAGAGCTACACCACAATGTGCTCTGAAGCAACGCTTCAGGTGTTTGCGACAGGATAAATCAGAAAGAAAATGGAAGCAACTCCTGAAATTAGGAATTTCATCACTTAAGCAGGGCTATGGAGGTGGAGCCGGTTGCAATGAATATAATTTCAGGGCACCTGAAGTTTCCAAACTGAAACCTCTTAGAACCTACTGCATGTTAACAACACAGGGGGAGGTACAGAATAATTAGTGTGCAGCAATAGAAACTTCTGCTTATTTGAAATAATTTTCCACTGTAAAATTTCTCACGAGTACTGATGGATCTGCCCTTAAATTACCATTCACACAAGTGATTTAAAGTCCATCTTACTGAAATAGCAGAGGGTATTTAAATTTGAAATCAAATGGCCTTCTATAGGCAAAAGGCAGAGACCTTGTTAAGAACAGTGGCTAATCTATGTGGGATTTCTCCAAGTCAAATGGAAAGAGAAAAACAGCCTATGAAGGCTACAACAACTCAAAAGTCCTAGGAACTTACATAATACATTGCATATAAGTGTATCAGGCACGAAAACCTGGCCTGATGGAATGAGTTGCAAATTCTGAGGAAAGCATATTGTCTGCTGAAAGCATATTAGAGGCTGGAAGCCAGGAAAAATAAGGAAAAGTGAAGGAGAGAGTTGTCCTGGAGACAGAAAGTTTGAGTAAGCAGAGCTGAGAGGAAAAGCTGTCTTGAAAAGAGTGGGCAACACAACTATGAACTGTTCATTTCCAGGTTGTTTTGGGGACATAGGCATGCATGCACTTCCCTGTAAAAAACAGGACTGCACAACCAAGAATAACCTTACTCATATAATCTTCTCCTCTTGCTAGAAATAAATCCACAGGACCATTGAGTACTGGCTGACAGAAACAAAATAGTCATTTAATAGGAGCATGTTTGGACAGCCAGCTCCCGGAGCATCAGCTGTTTTGTTGAACCTGGTCCTTCATGCACAGGAATGCAGATAGAAGAGGGTCCCACATCCCTGGGAAGTGACATGTCTGGTGAACCAACCCACCCCTAATCAACATCTTAGCTCTGAAAATGGTGGCTTCTGATTTCCTATCCAGGCCCAGGATTGTCTTCAGTGAGCGGAAAGCAGCAAAGCGGCAAGGTGTGAGAAGCTGCACTGTGGTTACAGGGTCAGCTGAGCACTCTGACAGCGCTTCTGAAGCCACATGTGTATTCCTACAGTGTCACTCATCTAAAGGGAGATCTCAGTTCTAAAGCCTTGGAGTGCAGCCAACAGGGAAACTTTCTGTGACAATGATCCTCATGTAGCTCCTCACAAATTTCCCTGGGCAGGCAGGATGCTCAGAGTGTAGTCCTAAACGTTACTTTCAGCAAACCATGGGAGATACACAGAATTTCCTGTTAAAGGTTGAGTTTGTTTGGGTTGGTTTGTTAGGGTGCATGGCATTTAACATATTTTACAATGGCCTTTTATGACAGAAGGATGAGAACAGAAATCTAACTAATTTAGGAGTAAGTTTGCTGAATTTGTGCATGGACTTAGATGATGTAGTTGCTGTAATAGCAGAGGACTGGCTTCAGCCAGTTTAGAGCACCCTCATGATCCTTTCTGGCAGTTTACGTGGTCTTGAGCTTTAACGTCACTTGGAGGTCACTCTTTTCAAGTGCCACAATGCACGTCTAGTGTAATACCACTTCATGGCACAGGCAAGAAGCTGGGCTCTCACAGGCATAGCCTTACGGGAAATAGAATCCACTAAAAGTATGGTAGGGAACTGAGGGGGGTTTTCTGAGAATTGGAGGAGAACTTCACATCAAGGTCACCTTGGAATAGCTGTGCCCCTCAAAACTTATCTCAGTCATGTACACTGAGAAGCAGAAAACTGTCCAGTGAGCAAAAAACTTTATCACCAGTAATCCCTGTAGCTCCTGCCTCCTCCATGGTTATCAAACGCTGCATATCTTTCCTTGCTTAAAAACCCACACACTGATAACTGAACTCCAAAATGTTGTTTTCCTGGCAGATAGCTGCTATACAGATTTGGGCTGTGTTACAGCTTGGTGTTGACACCAACAACCTAGTTCCCTAGATGACGAGCTCCCTGTATGTTTACACAAACTTAACACCATTGGATTCCTCTGCATCTGCCACACATACTGAGGCCTGTGCCTGCTTAGCTGTTCCCTCCACTGTCTCTTCGCATTCCCTGTCCAGCAAGGGGGGCAGGCCTGGCTCACCCCTTGTTTTTGTGCAAGTGCCAGCAGAGCTGCGAATGCACATTCCCAAGTGCACTGGGCACAGCAAAGGAAACAGCGCAAGGGCACTTGGCTGTGGTGTGTGGACCCTACCTACTCCTGTTGCTCCAGTCCACGTGTTTGCCCCATGGCTCTGTCCTCCATCCCAAGACGTGGTGCTGGATAAGTCCCATGGGATCCGCGTGGAGGTGAGTGATTCCCAGGCTGGGCACTCCCAGCTGGGGCTGCAAGCACAGATCAGAAATGCAGTTCAGGACAGGTTGCATTAGGATGACAAAGTCTTGGAGACAAACAAAGCAGGACCCTTTGGGGTCCATGATCAGCCATGCCACATCCACTCAGAAGTGCCTGCCTCCCACCAGGGGTTGTCTTTGGCTACTTCTCAGCCTTAGACCCTGCAAAGACTGATCCTGCATTTCCACACAGCCAGCTTTTGAAAGCAGGTAACAAGGCTGGTATTGCATCCTTTCAGATGAGCTGCCAGGGAATTTCCAGGGGCAGTAGCTCCAGCACAGTCTGCCAAGCAAGTGGTCCAGGCATCAAGGGACCAGCTGGGATAGCCCTTTCAGAATGTTTTCCTGCCTGCTCTGTTGTCCTCACGCCTGCCAAGGTGGCACAGTGCCTGCCAGCCTGCTGCCAGCTCCCTGTCACTGCCAGCCAAGCCAGTGTTACTGCCACAGAGCACTCACTGCTTGCTGCATATTCACTCACTCTTTTATGGAGGTGTCTGTAATATGCTCACACTGTGGTCTCTTTGGTCAAAATCTTCTGTGCTTAGAAAATAAAAAAAACCCCAAATTCTTTGAACATCCCTGGGAGCATTTATCCAAAACTAGAGATGGTGAGGAGAACTATGCCATACCAAAACTGTACTGCAAACATACTTTATCCTGTTCATACCTGTACCACATTCCTATGAATGCCTGAGATAAGATCTTGTCCCATATGGGAAATCTGGACCATCCTGATCTGTACAGACTCCGGTTTAGGCTGAATCTCTGAGCTGGATGCCCTCTGTAGCTGACATGTAGGACAACACAAATGCCTTCAGGTTTTGTGGTCACTGCACTGGGACTCCAGACATCTAGCTCCTTTCCAGTATGAGGGATGACCTTCATCCCCCTGCCTTTCTGTAAGGACTTGGTGTACATTGCCCAGCCAGGCATCACTCCATGTGTATGGTGTGAGTAAGGCAGAGCAGTGGAGGAAATGATACCAGAAAGGTCTTGCAGGGCAACTTGCAAAGACGAGAAAAGTGTCACACCAGAGAGCACGGGATAAGACCAGGAGCTGCAGTTCGGTGCATCTCCAGCAGCACCCTCAGGGTGATCTCCCAGAGCACTACAGATATGACTTATGATTGCTCACAGCACTAGTAATCAGCAAGGGGATTCCTTAGGTGCACTTTCATTTGCTGTGCCAAGCTATCGCTCTGCAGAACTACCAAGATCTTGGCACTCAGAACACATGAAGAAAATTTAAAGTTTTGTTCAAACATACAGGCCAAAGCTATGCATGCTAAATAGCACATGGCTCAGGTTGTTTCAGGGGTGACTGTGCAAACCATATGCTGGGTAAAAGCTCTCTTGACAAGCCCCAGCAAAACGTATTTTAGTTTCAGGCTCAGCAAACTGTTACTGACATAATTCAGTCAAAATATAACATGCTCTAAGGGAGTATCACTGCCTATTCACTTTCAGGGTAACACCCCTTGCCATTTGGCCATGAGTAGGTTACCTTGGGAAAACCCCAGATGTTTCAAAGAAAACTAAAAGTCATGCCCACATGATATAATGACTTTCAGTGAGATTGAACCTGGGGAGTTTTACCTGGGTCTTGCCCAAGGCAGTCCATCTCAAGACCAGATGTCCTTTTTCCCACACGTGTCTCCAAGGCAGCTATTTCCAGACCTTTCTTTTCTTAACTTTATTCATGTAGTTAGAGCTGTAAAAGCTGTCTGGGTCAAATTCCTATGGTCAGACCTTGCCACAGTGACTTTCAGCGTTGTGCTCTACTGACCCCCTGAAAGTCCCACAGGGAAGAGTTCTTAGTAACAATCTCTTGCCTGCTGGAAGTGGATGGACTCTTACACCAGCAGTGCAACAGTCCCAGCCTGCTCACCACCTGGAAGGGGGACAAACAAAATGGGGGTTGGAGAAGGAGCCAGGACACATACATTTAAATAGGAAATTCCTCTTGGATGTAAATGAGCTCTGAGGAAACAGATCTGTTTGAGTACAGTTGGTGGAGGTCCTATTTTCTACGTGGTCCTCTATGGGTACCCATTGACCATTCAGGTTGTGTCCACAAGGACAATGATAGTGTTTGCTGCTCCATAAAAACCTCTGGTATGTACCGTATAAATCTCCTGTTTTAAACATAAAAGGAACCCATTTTAACACTCTGCTTAATAGTAATTTATGGCAAAAGAATGACTGTAGCAGAGGATACAAAATGCTATATTTAGAGACAGATTTATCTGTCAGTTCAAGGTCTCTGAGTAATGAAGCTGCCACCTTAGACCTTCACCTCTCAGGAAAATAGGCACTTGTATCAAGCCTGCAGACAAGAAGTGGTGATAAGACCAGCTCTTGCCTAGAGAAAGAGTTCTTCCATCACCTTCACATCTCTGGCTTAGGAATGAGAGGAGAAAGAGAGTGGAAATTCTGCCCATCCTAACAAAAAGTGGTGATATCATGGTTGTGACACCATTTGCTTCAAAAAGGTATAGAAAGCAAAGCCATTGGGACATCTGAGGTTGTGGATGCAACTCCATCATTGTTGGTGATTGTTATGTCACAGTTTTACCAGAGCTACAACCTCTACCCAAAATCTACAGAAATCACAAATTATTGTTGGTTGCACTATAGGAAAATATCATTTTGAGCAGTAAATTGCATCTTGCATATACCATGGAATGAGTAAAGACACAAAAAATAAACTGTGTGTTGTAGGTAATGCTGAAATTCCACTTAATAAGTGATAGATAAGGAGACTGAAAATGCACTTTCATTGAAAACAAACGTTAATTCTCAGTTCCATAGTTAGTAGTATGAGTGAAACAGTGACGTGAGGAACAGATTGAATATAAATGGAATGTAACCAACAGCAACATTTGAAGTGGCTTCTAAAAATGGGGGCAGGAACTACAGAAGGTCGAGCAAAAAAGCTCAGTACTTTCCTGATGATGTATTACTACCATGTAAAATGGGCTTTAGCCACAAAAAATGTCAAGTGTGTAAAGCCCAGGCAAGCCTTCTGTTGAAATGCTGGCTGAAACAAAGGTCTCATTTAGGCAGAAAGAATTTCTGTCAAAACAAACAGGGGTTTTTTTCCCGCAGCTTTACCTATATTTCTGTGCACCTTTAATGGCCGCGGATTTCTAAACATAGGCCAGGAGCCTGTGTATAACACAAGGAGAACTGTATTCACTAGAAAGGGAGTCAAGCATCAGTCTAGCAAACCTCCTGCCATGCTGCAGGACCAGAAGGGAAGATACCTTCTCCTCCTGTAACTGTAGGGGTAATCCATTGGCTAAGTAACCTAGAGAGTAGTCCAACTACCATAGGATCATCCAGGACAGACAATGATCCTCACTACTCAAGTCACTCATAGGCTGGGATTCTGCTTTTGCTTTGGTGGTGATGAAGAGAGTCATCCTACAGCTTTGAGAGTCATTTAGTCCAGCCTGGTGGAAATGCTGCCTCCTTCTGTTCTTAGCCTTGATGTAGCTCAGCTTCAGATATTTCAATTTTATGTAGAGGCAAACAAGAGGAGCCTCATCAGAGGTCACTTAGCTCTGAGCTGTCATCTGCACCCCCTGCCTTACCACCTATAAAACAATCCAAAAAAACCACTGTAGACTTTGGGGCAAAAAAAGAGCATTATTCCAGGTCCCACTGTTGATCCTTGCTATCTTGGCACAAAGAAGCTCTCTCTCCTCCCTGTTTACACAAAGTCTTATTTCACATGCAGCATGACAATTGTGAAAGAATTGTGAAAGAATTCTGGACAGACAGCTCCAAGCAAAGAGACATTTTGGGGATGTCCTGCCTGCTCCCCATGTGTGCATAGAGCCCACTTACAGCTCTGGACAAGCTGCATAGGAACCTGCTCTGTGGCCACTCTTCCCACTCCTCACCTGAGGGCTCTCACCCGCGTCTCTCATTTGGGAATCACAGAATCACATAATGGATAAGTTTGGAAGGCACCACAGTGAGTCATCCAGTCCAGCCTCCCTCAATAGGGTCATCCTAGAGAAATATTAACAGAATGAAAATGTTAAATCACAGTGGAAAGAAATGCAGATCAGCCAGCACTGCCCTTATCTGCTGTCCAAAAGGGATTGAATCTGATAGCCCTGTCACCCCAAGAAGCATAGAAAACACAAGTACTGGCTAACTGCATACTTTCAAAACATTCTGACACATGCTCAATAAATGTCAGCTGAACAATGAAAAGGCACAGTGCTGTGTATTTGTAGCTAGATTTGGAAGTGAAGTGAAATCTAATCATTGTTACTCCGGAAAGGGGAGTTTTATCGACATACTCTTTTTGACTTACCACAGGAAATGAAAAATGGAAAGATTGGACTGCCCAGGACACCCTCCAGACACAGAACAAGTGAAACACATTTGTTGGGCACAGGATTTCAACTCTTTAATCCATTTTATTCTTGTTTTAAACTGCCAGCAATGAAATGTGTAACTGTGCTCTGAGAAGCAAAGATCAGGAAAAACCTTGGAACAATAATGTGGTGATAAATGGAGCAGAAACGGATAATAAATCACAATGGATTAAGAGCAAGAATAATGCCTGAGACCTAGCGATGATCAAATTATGTGAAGTCATTTGCTGTGAAGCAATTACCTTCCACAGTATTTCCGATTCTCGCGGTAAGTGGCCAGCTCTATTGATTCAAGATATGTTTATAACGTCAGGAGCTAAAAAAAGCATTTCCATGCCTTAGGAAGGTGATTTCTGTTAATGCATTACTAGCAGATACTGCCACAGAATATGGGACAAAGTAACAAGAACATTGACAAATGCCAGGGCCAAGTTTACTACAGCTGTGTTACTTGTATAAAAATGCTGAAGAATATGCTGACTAATTTATTTCCAGTTGTTACTTTAGCTTTAGTCTCAGACATGCTATTGTCTTCAGCTGCACTATTTTAAATTGTTTTCTTTCAGGTAGAACTTCAGAGGGGAATCTCTGCACTTCTTTATTTATGAAATGTTAACCTGTGCTAAAAAGATGAGTTGGTATAAAGTAACTGCCAAAAAATTACTAAATAAATAATCAATAAATGCAAAACATGATTTACTATCACCAGTGAAAAATGTACCAAGTTCTCTGCTTGTGTGAGAGTATTAACTAGCAGCTTAAAAAATAAAAAGGATTTACTGGTAGCCAGGTTAAGCACAAAGAGATGAATCTTAATGTGCTCTCCAGGTTTTTACACTTCTTCCCTTCAGTATAGCATCTGCTGTAACAAATGGGAAGAATTTACAGAGAATTTGCAGGAATTTGCTAAACGCAGCAAGACTTGCTTGAAGTCTGGGTCTGCTGTTGTCATGTTTATCACTGTTATGCTACTGGTGGAGATATGGACAAATAATATCCAATAAATATAGTAGGGCTGGGAAGCTTTGCAACTTTTGAAGTTATATTAGCCAAAATAGTAGTTTGATTGATGCCTCTCATTTTGTTTGGAAAACTAGCAGCAGCTATACTAACAAGATAACATTTTGATTATCCCTTACTTACCTGAAAAGGGACTTGCTACTCAGTAAGCTTTTTTGAATACAGAAGCCAAGGGAGGCCTGCATAAAACTGCATGCTCAGGATACCTCCTTGAAGCTGGACCTGTGAGGAAGTACTGGAGATATTTTAGCTTGAATGTCTTCAAAATAAATCATGGTAGCTGAAGTCACCCAGTGCTGGGATTCCTGCACCTCAGCTCAGACTGTCTGGCAGTCAGGGCTCTGGTATCAGACTTGTCTGGGATCCTGCTTAAGAAGGGTATTTTTAGTGAAGAAAGCATGCCTGGACCCTGAACTATGGCCTCAAGCTGCTCCAGAACCCTGCTTTATATCAACGATATGCCATGGCTCTTTGCTCTGCAAGCAAAGAGGCAGACTACAAAGCTTGGGTGTTCATATCCTTTAGGAACTAGGCACACAGGTGGGCCTTTAGTGTGCCCTTACACAGGAGCTATGTGTCTAAAGGGACATTATTGTGGTTGTACATGGGCTCTCAAAGGCTCTGGCTGGACACAAATTGAATGTGTGGGATTTGTCCTCTTGTTTTTGCCCAAGAAAGGAAAAAAAGTCTCAAAGAAAATGTATTGGACATACATTTCAGTCACTGGACCACAGATCAGCAGCTGGAAAAGTCTAAATTAAAACCCAGATTGGCAAGGCTTTCTAATGAAAGTGTTATTGTTCACATCTGCTGTAGCACTTTAGATGCCTGAAAGTCACAAAGTCAAAGCCATTAAAATATTGCACAAACAAACAGAAGATAAAACTTACAGGGGCAAATACAGTTAAATCATTGTGCAAAGACAAGAACCTCTGCAAGCACAGAGTTCTGAGAGGATTTATCCAGCTTCAGAAAATTAGCAGTGGTGGGGAAGTTCTCCTAGCATGTACAGCTCAAATTCAACTACGTCTCTTTTTGCTTGGAAGTCCTGTGGCTGAGCAGGTCAACCTTTAAACTACATGACACTTCAAAAACTGTCTTTCTGAAATCTGAATACACAGTGGCTTAACAAGATATAGGCTATAGCTTCCCTTTTCTCTAGCCTTTGCCTCTGATTTCTGCAGGGAACCTGCTGCTCTGGGTTCATCCTTTTCAAGGTTTCTCTGTCCACAAGCATCACTTTGAAAAGGAGCATGGTGAAATGGGAAGGGAAAAGCAGATTGAAAGGTGCTTGAGAGCATATAAACCCAGAAACTAACAAAGCTGCCTAAGACAAAGCATGGTGAAGCTTTAGCTGTATTGAGATATCAGCTACAGCATGAAACCACATATGAGCAAGTTGCTGAGGGAGCTGAGCAGCAGGCACTGATGAAGGCCACGTCTCCACTATACCCTGCTGTTTGCTGTAGAGTTACTGGAGCTTTTTAGAGCTTGGGCACCAAAGGGAAATGATATAATGTCTATAGATACACAAAGGGAAAGCATTTAAGTCAGTCCTAAAGGTACAGCTGGAAACTCTCTGGCAGAATTGTCCATTCCCTCCAGCTCTGGATGTCATAAAAGACACCCACCACCTTTCCATTGCTTGTTCATTCTTAACTGAGGCTTCTTTGTGCTCACCAGGTGTGGTCTTCAGTTGTAATTGTACAGGATGTGATCTGCTTCAGGGATTAATTACAGCTGGTGAGGAGGCTGCGGTCTGTTCTCTGAGACCTTTGCTTTAAATATTGCAAAAGTTTGCTTTTAGAGCACATGAACAGGGAAGGGAAAGAACTTCACTTTACAGTGCAGGGAAGGCTAAAGAGCCAGGCTCCACATTCTCCTGGGAAACAGGAAATTAAATAAAAAATTATTAATGGGATAGAGTAGCAAGGCCATGCTAAACATGACATGAAATGATCAGCAGTGCCGCGATGCCGCTGGTGGGGGCACCGGGTGTCTGCCCGCGGTTTCAGGGGCTGCCAGGCTGCTTCGGGGGCACGAGAGGGCTGGTGAAGGTCCAGCAATGTTTCANAGATACTGAGGGGGTAGGAGGGAGACAGCAGTGCCTGGCCATGAGAAAAAACCGAAACCTGGCCAACAGCACACTGCAACACAGCAGCACTGTGTCAGCATAGCTATGGCTGAAAGTGTAAAAGAACAGACCCAAATTTATTTGCATGTTTGCATCTGCAAAAACTCTGTGGATCTAAAGGGGTAATGAAAGTTATCTTGTAGTGTATTTGAATAGGGAAACTGGTATTAACTGTGCTAATGAAATAGCACTTTTGGAAATTTAAGATGCATCTTTCCTAATCCTGCCCAGAGAAGTTAAGGGCTTTTGTTGTCAAAAAAATCATACTGTGGTTTTGGGGGAAAACTGCTCATGGAAAGGGTGATGTTAAGAAGAAAAATATTTGGAATAGAGATACTGCTGGTGAAAGAGGGGAACAATTCAAACAAGGAAGAAGAGGTAGAACAGAGCAGCATTCTTCTTACATTCCTTTAGCAACCTCTTCTGAGGTTCCCAGACACTCATTTGGGAAGGTGTTTGTGCTCTCTTGAATATCCCTGCTCTGTCACCCTCTGTCAAACTTCAGTATGGTACCTCCCAAATATCTCAGGCATGCTCTGCTGGCTGAATTTTGGTGGGAAAAATGGGCCACGGTGTCCAAGGTGGAAACATGATCCTGCTATAGCTGAATGTATTTACAGTGAATTGAGAATATGGAGAGGAGAGCCTGCTTATTCCTAGGGTGACAACCATCATCATGCACCTTCAACTACTTATTAAAAAGCCTGTAAACAGGCAGCTAGAATGGATCATCTGAAGTATTTACTAGCACTTTTATTTGAACAAAATCACATATAATTTCTTCCAAGCCACAAAAAATATTAAAACCTTCTTTGGCATGATTTTAGGATGATTAGTGATAAGAATAAACATTCCTTTAGGATACATAAGGAGAAAAAGAGTAAAAAAACACCTAGGGCTCCACTGCTGTAGTTGAAGTGTGATTCTGTTTCCATGGAGAAAAAACAGACCGGGAAAGGGCAGATTTTTAGCTTTGTTTTCACCGGAAGACAGATATGATCCAAGGGACAAGGGGTTCAGAGAGAAAGGAAAACACTGGAAACAACAGGAGGCAGGGGAAGAAGTAACGCTTTTCGGGGACCGCAAAACTGCCCGGGGTTCTGCGGGACTATTATCCAGCGCCCTTGGTCAGACAGACGGCCGCAGAGGAGCGATATTTCTTTGTCTATCTATTTACCTAGGTATTGACTCTGCAGTGGAGGCAGAGCAGTCAGTGGTAATAAAGCAGGTAGAAGTAAAGAAGAGAGAACGGACTCCCTATAGCAGAACCCAGGTTTTATTGTCTCTTCAGGATGCGAACTGTCAGAAAGACCTCGAGGGGGTGGTTACACAGAGTTTTAAGGGGAAAGGAAAGGGGTGGTCAGAAGGGAAGGGTCCAGGGTCTCACCAAATCACAGATTGAGGTGGGATGACAGTTTTCCAATGAGTTCTGGGCAAAGGCGGAACATATTTGCATTAACCAATTGGTATAACAGAACAGTAGAAGTTTCTAGTAACTCTTGAATAGTAATGCAATGTGATGAGTATTAAAATAACAGAGGTGGAACAGAATCTTTGATTGACAGGGTTAAAATGCGGCAGCTAGGGGATTTCCCCTAGCTCACTGCTACAAAGAAGTAAGACAGGTGCTCCATCCTTAAATGTCAGATTGTACTGAAGGACTTGGCCAAAGTCCCCCTTTGTCTCGGTCAGCTTGGTGCCACTGGGATGGCAGATTTCCTCACATCCCAGAGGAAAATGGTGAAAACAGTCACCCTCACTGCCTGAGTTTAGAATCCACCCACTCACTAGGCTGGGCCCATCCCACCACCCCAGCCAGAAGCCATGCACTGGGGGCACATCCCTGGGGATGGGGACAGGCTGGGACATTGGCATGGCTCAGTGGGACCCACGGCCAAGGAGGGCAGGGCTGTGGGGGGCTGGGAGGCTGCTGGGGCAGTGTCTGACAGCCTGGGGGGCTGATGTGGGGTCCTGGGCCCCAGCAGGTTCAGGAGCCCAGTGTGGTTGACAGGATCAGGCAGGGCTGTGAGTGCCCTCAGGGCTTCAATGCTTTTTCCCCTTCTTGTTCCCTGGGATTTTTAAACTCTTTTGCTGTTCCTCTTGAACTTTTTCACTTCTTTCTTCCAGTCCTGATGAGTACATCATAGGTCAGCAGGTGGTTCCTCCCCATCTGACCTGGAGACAGGTGGTCCAGCTGGCACCCATTGGATCGTTCCTTTTCTTTCCCTGTTCTGGGAGCCTCTGGAGTGGTGTAGGGCCAACAGACCTTTGGTGTGGGCACTGTGCAACCCTTGGCATCAGCCTGAGGCAGACAAGCCCCTCAAAAGCAGGGCATGAGTGTTAGCAGGAATCAAGGGAGGATGAGTGATGGAGGAGGTATTGACACATGGAGTTCTTGCAGTAGAGGTGTCAGAGCTCTATTACTGTGGAAATACAATAGGGACAATATCTGGGGGAGAGAAAGATTATTCTGAAGCACAAGGTTGCTTATTCTTCCAGTTATTTCAAGTGCTGTAATAAAAACAATTGCATACTGTCAGTCTAAGGTGAATGACAGAGTAAACAAGGAACTGGAGCAACATCAGCTGCAGTGTGCTGCCTGCACTACCCCCCTTGATATCAACCCATGTAATTTATTTATGCATTTAGACTTGCTACATTTCCTTCTCCTTTCTCCCTGCTGCCCTCGCTCTCTGCAGGACTTTTCCTTCCTCTTTCCTGGCGTCTCCCCTGCTGCCTCTGGCTGCCTTCCCCTGCCTGGCCTGGCAGGTCTGGACAAGGTCCCAGGGCTCCCCAGCCCCACTGCCACCACTTCTGGGACGTCAGGAATGCTTCATAGGCGGCTGTGGAAATTTTACAATGTGATAACTTTCATGGGAACGGTGGGTTAATTAAGTCATTAAATACTTTCTTATCTCTGGCAGGCAAAATTAGAGAATCACCTTAACTGGAAGAGTTTCAAAAAGAGCTTCAGCCCTGTTTCCTCCTTGTTTTTCTTTCACACAGATCCCAGCATTTTAGAGCACTGTTTCAAGCTTTAAACTAGCTTGTGTTATGCCTTGGTTCTTTTTGTGGCTGGCCGTACCAATTCTGCCATCACATTTTGAAACATCCCAAAATAATTTCCTTTTTTCCTCCTCTGCTACTGCATCTGTTATCAGGAGCACATCATCATCCGTTTGGTTGCTTTCACCTATTTTACAAAACAAGAAGTCTTAGTCATAAACACACAGAATTTAATTTGAACAATTAACAAAAAACAACTTCACTGGAACCCACTGTCATAATTTTAAAACTTTTCCCCCAGGAAGTTATTTGGGTAAATGATGGTATCTGGAGTCAGTGATGATTAGGTTTATTTTTCCAAAAGGGACTGAGCCTGGCCAAGTCAGTAGTGTGCAGGTCTGAGGTTAAACTGCTAAAAAGGCTTTCCAAACAAGGTCTGATGAAAAAGCTGAGAATATTGCTCTCTAAAGAAGGAAAATGTTGTTCCCTATAATGGCAGGGCTACTGAGTTTCTATTGCCTTTGAAAATAATTCAGTGCTTAGGAATACATGTTGGAAGAGTTATATCATAGATTCTGCAACACACAATTAAATTGTAAGTTTTCCTTCATTATTTTGTGAAAAATTCTTCTAATTTCTTTTTTTTTAATAGATTCCTCTGTTGGAAAAGTGTAAAGTAATTTTCAAATAGAATTTGTAAATAACTTAGTTTTAAATTAAAATAAAATATGGTTGAAACCCCAAACTCATTGCTCTGAAAATCAGCACATGCATTTTGAGAAACAGAATGAGATATTGTGTCTTTATATAAAATTTTTAACTCTAGTGGCTGAGCCTTCATGTTTTCAGGATTTCTCAAATATGAAGGAGATTTTTATTCTTTAAAATATTATTGTAAAGCATACATTTAAATTCCTTACAACCAAATAATTCCTGGAAGATTTAAAGAAAACACTAGTAATTGTAACACTTTCTATAAAATTTCAAAAATGCAAAGCAAGTCTTATGACTTGTAAGAGTTACTTAAAGCAAAAAATATCTATATCTACATTTGGGATTTTTTGGGAAAAAAAAACCCAACCAAACACATCCCCCCCAAAAACCAACATAAAAAACCCAATCAAAAAAAACCCAACAAAGAGTGTACCTGGAAAAATACCAGTCTTCTCAAACAACAGTGATGTTCTTCTCATGCAGCTATTGATCTGTTGGTATTTCAAAGACTGGGGGCTTGTGTGGTGGGCTTCATCAGATCCTTTGAAGTTCCTCCTCTGCTGCATTTTAGTTATAAATTTTAATTTCTGAGTATGGTATCACTAACCTCAGAATATTCATTATTCTCTGCTCTGCTATTTTGGTACTTTATACATAAACTTAATTTCAAAATTAGGTTAAAAAGTAGTCCTTTCTATAGTCTTCTGAGGAGCTCTTTTATTTACTTGCTTGTTTGTTTGCTCAGGGGGCTGTCTTTAGCTGGAGTTGCCAGGCCCTCTTCTCTTGTAATTAAAAGGTATGTTTGGAGCAAAAGGAAAGTATGTAGGGGTTTGTTTATTCAGGAGAAAATGTTTGATTTAATTCTACAGATTATATTCTTGAAAAGGAACAGGGACAAAAATAGATCCTGAGCCAAATTCTGCCTTGAGCTACATCTTGCTTAAGCACCGCCAGAGCTGTGTTAGGGAGCAGGGCCCTGAGGAAGGGAGGCTGTGGTGGGGCTGTGTTCTATCTCTGCAGGAGCATGAGGGGAGATAATCCCTATTCCAATAGCTAGGAAAACTGCCCTTTGGTCAGCTTTCTGCCAGCTTCAACATCTGCCCTTGCCAGGGAGATGAGCTGGGGAACATTCTCTGCACATGTGGCACCCTCGTGGTGGGGAGGCTCCCAAGCTGTGAACGACTGTGGAGAACAGGGAGAGTGGCAACTGACCAGCTGAAATCCCCAGTCTGATAAAATACACCATGGGTTTTGCACAGTCATCCTGAACCAAGCATGGAAAGTTCATGTATCCCTTCTCCAGTGCTCCAAATACTAAAATTCTTCTCTTGGAGATACCTAAATGAACCAAGGGCTGGAAACAATTGGCTACCGGTTGTTATGTGATTAAGTTTTAGGATCAAGATTGTGTGCAATAAGGGCCCATTCTTGTGTGGTCTTGGGGTACCTCTGCAAGGCAGACAGGTGAAATTGAGCTGGCACTGCAGTGAGGAGCACAGCAGCTTCCCACCTTGGGGGATGTAGCGCACTCTTCCGAACTAGTCTTGGACTAGTCTTGGAAAAGGCATAATGTTAGCAAAGGATAACAAAATCTTAGAGATTCTAATGGCATTTAAAGTGATTCTTTCCCTCTGTTAGAGATGCAGACAACATGCCTTATATGTATGACAATGACAACATGCCATCCTTACTTTCCTTCCTTCTCAACTCCAGATCTCTATGAACACAGCAACTAGGGAGAGGTGGGAGTGGGGAAAAATGCAGACAATTAGCATGAGTCTTTACTCTCTCTTCCAAAAAAGCCCAAACCACAATTAAAGCATTTAAATTATTGGGAGACATAGCTGCATGTTTCAGGAAATTAGGGTATTTCAGTCAATTAGAAAATAAAAAAGAGAAAGGAAATAAAAGATTTTCCAGTGCTTGTCATCTAGTATGCATTGCCATGATTCAGCTTTTCCCTTTTTTGGGTGGAACGAGATAAGAATAGAACATTTAATGTTTTTAGAGCTGAACATCCTAGAAAGGGAAACTGATAACTGTGGCCAGTGCAGGGGGTGTAGTTCTTTGCTGCTCACTGAGAGAGAGCAACAGCTACTGTTGAGGATGCTTGTGCTCAACATCTGTAATGCTATAATTTTAAACGTTTGATCTTCTGATCCTCATTTCAATCCCTTCTTTACATGAGGCAAAACACTGAACAACAACAGGTACAGAAGGTAGAATAAAAGCCCAGAGAAGAAACAGAGACATTATATAAAATATTTTTCTGGTCTACAGCCATTTGCAGCTTGGGACCACCTTAGATAGAAGGGGTGATTAATATAAAACAATATTTGATGTTTTTTTCTTCCTTTCTTGTCTGATTGGTCTCTCAGCTTATAACAGCTTTCCAGACTCCTGGTGTCCTTTGACAAGGAGCTTTACAGCTTAATGCTGTACAGTGCTAAGAAGTACTTTCCATTATTTTAGCTATTTTGTTTCTTGCCTTGTGATATTTTGTGTTCTAAGAGAAAGTTGCTATTTGCTTTTATTTTTTGTATCAACCATGATTTTATCAGTCTCTGCCATTAAGTCCCCTGCTCCCTTAATTTCTTTTCCCTGAGGGACAGGTGACCTGGAAAATAGAAGTGTATGAAATCCTCCCAGGTACATTTAACAGAACACAGAGTCACAAAGTGTCTCCTTGTAAAAGCAAAAGCAAAAGTCTGCACTAGAGAGTCTTTCTTGAAGGAAGGACGTCTTTGTGCAGGATAACACTCAAATTTGAGTTCTCAAAGCAGGACCTTGACCTTCTGCCAGTCTAGTTGAACCAGCTTTACAAGTATTATAAATCCTGGGCTCGTTCAAAGCTTTTGAACAACTACACTTTGTTTTGAATTACAAGCAGCAACAGAACGCTGCATTCCCATGACTACCTTAGTGACAAATTTAAACTTTGGAGAAATAAAATGTTACTTTAAAGCTTTTTAGATAAAGTATTTATACCAGGAAAGTATTTTTAATATTAGCAGCTAGCGTTTCTCCTCTAGCCCTTCTTTCTTTAGTATTAGTTGACCATACTTCTCATCAAACTGCAGCTGCTCTCCAGTATGGGTGGGGGGCTCTATTTTGCAGTTGTATTTAGGATATGCAGGAATTTGAAGGTATTAGGAGAGTCTGATGTTATTAGGCAATGGTTCTACTGCCCCGCCTGCAGGCCTTGGGGCTTACCTTTAAACCTGCTTTGTTTGGACCAAAAAATTCTTTATTTCAAGGGCAGAGGTATGTTCAAACAGTGTCCTGACATAAGTGGAATTGAAGACCTGACAAGAGATTTTATTGCTCTTCAGTTTGGGAATAATTTTACATTGGAGAAAGTGAAAACACTTACCTTGCTCCTAACCTATAAACCACAATATTTGGTTCCACTACAGGGGCTTTCCTGCATAATTTTGCACTCCCAGGTTACTCTGCAGGTGCCTAAGATGAGTCTGGAAAAAGGGCTTGCAGAGGTGTTGTAAGATAAAACCAGTCCTTGATTCCTTCCCTGCAGGAGAACTTCGGCATGAGACTCCAGAGGGAAACCACACTTCATCTCAGACATAAGTGAGAAGCTCAAGGCCAGAAAGGAGGATGGAACCAGCAGGGAAACACTAAACAAATCAGCCTGCATGCCCACACTTCATTCTAGTCAAATGGCCTTGAAATGTGTTTACAGACAGAAGAGCTGTGGATTGTGCTGTTTGGCTGTGCTGGGAATTACTGTAGGAAATCAGTGTAGAAAGCCTGAGTTAGTTTATTAGCTTCACAAATCTTAGCAAGTTATTTTGCTTTCTACGGAAGTATTATTATGCTAAGAGGCTTTTGATAGTGGATCCTTTCTTATGTAACACTACATTTACTGCTGGTCTTATTGTGATAACAAGAAAAGCACAAGGAAGGAGCACATTGCAAAGCAAAGCCACAAACCCCTCTGACTCTGGAATTCCTTGCAAAACAGGACTGATGACTGGACGAGGAATCTGATCATGGCCACAAGGGAGATAAAACGTATTTCAGATTCAGCGAGGGCTGCAGCAAGATGCTCTCATTATTACCAGTCAGGTCTCCCTTTTGCCAGGTGGGGAGAGATGCCCGTGTTGCCCTTGGCTGAGCACTCTGGCAGGAGGCCATGGTGTAAGGAGCACTGGCACTGCACCTGCCTGGTGCTGAGGATTGCTCACAGGTGCACGTCCTGTGCTGGCTCAGAGTATGGAGTCTAACAGGCAAGAAGGCTTGCAGAATACAAACACCTAGCACCCCTCTGCCTGTCTTTGCAAGCAGCTCTCACCCAGATGATCCCTTAGATCTCCCTTGTTTATGCTGATAATTAGGCTTCTAGTCCTGTAGCTAAGAACCAGTACAGCCTCTGCCAAGAATCAATAAAATGCTAAGCAGCAGACAGCCAGTATGCAGCCCATTAGATACCAGATCCTCATGCCAGGGTGCTTTTCTGTATCAGCATACCATAAAACCTGAGAGGAATATATGAAGAGGAATCACTTCCTCTAGGGTCTTACATATATGTACAGTGTCCTTGGAATACAGCTTTCCAGAATGGGATGTGATGAGATTTTTAGCACTGCTACCACAGAAATTAAACAACCTGGAATGAACTGACTCTTTCTATCCCTCAGAGCCATGCCACTCCCAGCACAAGAGGTTTCTGCACAGCCTCAAAGAGAAAATGTGCCCACTGTGACTGTGAGCCCTCTCCCGAACTCCCATGGTCTCATTGTAAATCACTTTTATTCAGTAATTTGAACATCTCCACAGTGTACATGTTATCATATTTACTGCTGTTTGCTGTTTTTAGTACAGGCACTTTAGGGATACTTTAGTTGCATTCTGTTTATGTATAGGAATATTTCTATGAATGCTTTGGGTTTTTCATGGTGAATTCACAAAGCATTTTCAGCACAGCCTTTGTATGGATTATGAACGTACCATGGCCTTGTACCTCAGCACTTAATATTCACAGGCCATGAAAAGCACAACAGGCCCCGCTGATAGCTCTCAACACAATCAAACGTGGTGCAACAATTGGGTGTATATATTCCATATGATGTGTCCCACATGGTCAGGTTTTCAGAAGGGACATCAAAACCCCTGGAAAGTCGTTGAGTCTTCATGTCCCAGCCAAGGCAAAGTCCTCTCCTTTCTTTTCCTATGTGCTGTGCAGGATGCAGTGCAGATTATGACCTGAAACATACTGCTCGGTTTTCTTAATGTTCTTGTTAATATATGCTATGTACAACTCATCCTTCCAGGCACTTTCAGTCTTGTCTTCAGGGAGGAGAGTTAAACAAGTTTTGTTCTGTGAGGCAGTAGAAGGCTTCATTGCTTTCTGCAGGAAAAGATGGTGTACTCTTATCTCAGGATAAGAGCAGGAAGGCTGGTTTGGTTACCATGCATCAGACAGGAGAGGTTATGGTGCTTTGGGCTCCCACACTGTGAGGACAAGCCCACATATTGGAGGTTCACAAGACCCTGCACTCAACATCCTCCTGCTCTATGACATTCATTCTCCCTTGGAGAAAATACCTGAGACATCTTGAGACACAAGCAGTGGCATTTAGTACCCTAACACCACCACAGCATGTAGAGCTGCCATGCTCACAGCCATCTCCTGGCAGTGTGAAGGAGTCACAGCCTACCTGAGCAGTCAGGTGGGCCAGGGAGAAGAGAGCCCTTCAATTTGTCCCCAAAACTGATGTGAAGTTGCCTCTGCCATGTACCCCATCAAGACTTGCTGAGCAATCCTGCAGCATGCAGAGCTCAGCCTAACACAGAGACATCATTGCACCAAGCACATACCTGATGGAAAATCCACAATGCATTCCTAGGAAAGCAGTAAGAAGCTCTTTTGTGAAAGGTTTTTCTAATGGAGGTGCTCCATTTCATGTTAGATAGTGTGAACCCGAAGGAAATCATTTTGAAAGTACATCCACCCAGGCATGCAAGGCAGCCTGGAATTAAATAACATTCTTGCCCTTTGGGTGAACTCTCCCTGTGTATGCCTTAGTATCTGACCTTTTCACAGTATTTTTGTGGGCAGACACACACAGCTGGAAAGATGGTGAGGGAGAATTCCTCTCTCCAGCACTTTGGGCAAGTGTGGTTCTGCATTAGAGCTGCAACATTTCTGCTGTTAGTAAAGGAGGAAGGAAAAGAAAGTGAGGCAGCCCTCACAGCTGGTTCTCCTCTACCTTGGCTAATGTTTGCATGGGAACAGGGACAATCATTAACTGCCACAGAGAAGTTTTACTGCCTCAAGGTCACAGAGTAATGGCGCACTGAAAGACCACAGAAATGCAGCAAAACAAGTCTCTTGGTTCTGGGGAGACCAGAGTACCTTGTCCAGGAAAGGCAGATCTCTGTGCACACCTATAAAGCTGCATCCAGGTTTGCTCCTGGGATCCTTCATCTGTGATGCTGACACAGCACAAGGACATGAACGTTAGACCCCCTAAAACCACCTTCTTATTTATTTATTTATTATTTATTAATTTATTTTAATTTTTATCATTTATTGTGGTTCCAGGGGGAAAAATTAGCCCTAGATGTCTAACCTAAGTTTTCACTTGCTAAATTTCTGACATCCTGGTCTAGTAGTCTTCACAGCCTTGTTTTCATTATTGGACAGTATGGAGCCTGTTCTCTGGTTGGTACCTGTGTTGCTAGGAGGATTAAACGCAGTGCTTCCCCGCGAACACCTGGCAGCTCCCTTACTTGCAGTGTGATTAATGAAACCTCTCCTCCTGGCTGAGAGCAAGAAACTCACCTCCTTTCTCAATGCCCTTGAGCACAGGCAGAGCCTTTATCTGAGGTCACTTTTCTCTTGTAGTCCACAAAGTATAAGTGAGGCTTGTCCTCTCATTGTGTGACTCACCTTTCGCCCCTATTTCTCACTCCCCAGGCCGGGCGAAGATAAAGACCATTTGCGGTGGAGGAAGGCAGACTCCACCTCCAGAGCTCCGGCTGCCCTCACCAATAGTCAGATAGGTGTTGCCCTCCCCTAAGGACATTCCCTCTCCTATCTCCCTTGACTATGAGTGGAACTCTGCCTATTCCCCCCCAGTGCAGTGCTGGCATCCTATTTCCGGGACAGAGGTCTGCTGCTTTCAGCTGTGCCTGGTGCTTGAGGTCCTTGAGCCAAGGACGAGTCACAGCACTGCAAGCACAGCTACTCTGCAGTGTCCCGTGCTCAAGGCTTCATTCCACAGATATCAGACCAAGGTCACAGCACCTTCCTCCCCACTCGCCTTTCTCCCTTTTTCCTTAGAACATGGCCTGGTGCATGGTATCCATCCATCCATCCATCCATCCATCCATCCATCCATCCATCCATCCATCCATCCATCCATCCACCCAGTCCTCAGTCTTAGCATTTACAAACTTAAAGGCCAGTAGATCTCACTTGGCATGAGCAGGAAAAACACATACCAACCTTGTAGAAAGACAGATGTGTTACTCTGTGTAAGCTTCCTTTGTGCAATGTAAGCACGACCTTGAATTCTCAAGGCTTTGCTCTCACCTGCTTTTTTTGCCGCAAGAAAGCTGGAACTGTTACAATGCTTCCAGCATGCAATGCCCTCATATAATGTAATTAACATTTTGACCACTGGATGCTACTCTTGCTCCAAACATCTGCACGAAAGACTACAGGGTGAAGACTTACTGGCAATGCAATCTTGTAATTTTTTTAACCTAGAACCTAGTTAAATCAGTCAGCGACCTGCGGATAGGTGTATCATCTGTTTATTGCCTGCCCATCAGCTGATGATGAATAGTTAGGAAGTCGTTATGAGTATATAAAGGAATGTCTACATGCAGCAACACACAAGCAGATGGTTAAATTAACGGTAATTGACTGAGACTTTAGCAGTGAATAAGCAAGTGATTTTTCAATCCCTTAAGCTTAGGATTTCTAGCACATTGCCCAAGACAGACAAATAGTTTTGTATGCATTATTCCAGTAGTGCCCAAAGCCTAGAAATTTTTAGGTACTTTTGACAACTTATGCTGCACTCTACTCTCTAGTCCACCTGCCCTAGAAACTTAGTAAGCCTGATGTGTAAGCAGGCTCTTTTACCTTTATTATTATTATTATTATTATTATTATTATCATCATCATCATCATCATCATAGGCAAACATTCTTGAACATTTCTCATTTTCTACTTATTTTGCTCTCTACTACATGCCTCCCCCCAGCCTTTATGCATGGCTCCCATGCACTTTGTCCATGCTGCTTTCACTGATGTGGAGCAAAGCCTTCCCATCAGATGAGCACAGTTGCTATGGCTGAGATATTCCCAGAGCAATTTGTCATTTATTGATCGGTACCTCTGTGAAATACTTCCTTTGTGCATAGTGTGTCACAGGAGCTCCTGTTTTCATCTTCCCCAAAGGAGGAGGAAAGCCTTTTAAATATGCAGGATAATTTCTCCACCCTGGACACCATGTGAGTGGCTGATATATCCTCCTACAGGTGGACACAGCCTACAAAAACTACAGAAATTCTGTATGTGGCTGCACACCAGTTGTGCACAAAGATGATTCTGCAGTTCTTGGTGTTCCTCTCATATTGCAGGAAACATCCAGAAACGGTTCTCCCAGCAAGGCAGTATTTTCTTTCAGTATAATTCCATCTGAGGACCCAATAACTTATTTACACACTGCCTTATCATTCCACAGTTTCGGTATCTACAAACAGGCATCTAGAAGAACAGGTTTTGCACACTTTTCTGAGATCTCCACGTGATCTCTCGGCCAGTTCGCCATATCTGAAGATACACCTGGCTTGAAATCAGAGGTAAAACTCCTGATCAAGACATGAAAAGTATGAATCCTCACAGACAGTATTAAATAGGGAACAACTCAAGGGTAATTCACATTGCCTATTTTAGCTGCTTAATGTAAATGGTTAATGCTCCTAGAGGGGTGAGCCAGCTGTTACACGGCAGAAACCTAATCCAGGAAGAAATGAAACTCATGACAGAGATTCTGGTTTCTGTCCATTTGTGTGTTGAGTGGCAAAGGGAAGGCTTAATCACTCTGCATACCAATGCACCATAGAGTTATTAAAACCAAAACCAATCAAACAAAAGAAGTTTTCTCTTTTTGACTCAGTGTTATCACTTGCAAAGTGGTCAGCCAAAAATTTGGAACCACTTTCTTTATCTCATCCTAATAAATTCTTAGAGACTAGAAACTGAAAATAGTTTATTTATCAAACTTTCTCTCTTTCCATTTTTTTTTCTACCTTTTCTCTGAAAGGCTGCTGTAGTGGGATGATGTGATATTTTAACACAGAAAATGTGTGAGCTTTTTACACCAATGTGTAAAGGTTCTTTCCTATTTGAACCTCGTGATCTAACTCTGCGTGCTTGCTAGGACAGAGCAATCTACACTGTTGCTACACACTTGCATGATGTCATGATTTATACACTAGATTAAGGTGAGGGATAATAAATTAGCGAAGTGTAGCTCCAGAGGGCATGATCCTCAGTGCTTTAAATTAGAACTGTCTCTGGTGGGCACAGAAGTGATCGGAGCAGAACTTTGCCCCACAGGCATATTTTTCACCACCCCATCTGTTGCCCCAGATACTAGGGATGGAAATGTCAATTTTGCTAATTTTTCTCTCCTTTAAAAACATTTATCTTATCTTTTCTTTCTTGTGACTGTTCCAAATTACATAGGAAAACAACATTCAAACCAGGGCACAGTTGTGGAACGCATGCTACAAGCCAGAACAGTATAAAATATTCAAAGAAGGAATACATGTGTATTTAGGTCAAGTAAAGAGAGAGATTCCTGCAGTCAGGAATCCTTTCAGTGGCTTAACATATTGTTACTCCTTAGTAATCATTTGCCTAGGATGCCTTCTTCTTTTAGCTCTCTTCAGCTGAAGAGCTGGTGGAGTGGCATTTGGTCCCTGGAGCCTTTCCGTGGGATTTGCCTTCATCCCATGTCAATCCTCTTTCCAAGAGCTTGAAGAAGCAACTTTAGCTTCCTGTAACCCAGGAATGCAGGACACCCAGAATAGATTAGGTCAAGTTCAAAGCATGAGATTATCCAATCCCTCTGAATTTAATCAAGAGCTGGTTTCCTTGGAATTTCCCATGAGTTAGTCAAAGTGAACTCTTAGCCAGATTAGCTCTGAGAGTGTTGGAGGGGAGTGTCCATCTTCAGGCCAGAGCAGCATTTACAACAGTTTTACCTATAAGAGTTTTGCTTTCCCCTCTCCCTTTTTTCTCGCTTCAGGACCATTATTTCCTGCTGTGAGCTGGAAAAACATCTGTTCTGGGTGAAGATGAAAACATGGGACACTATTATTGTGAATTTTTTGCCTTTTATTAAATCAATTTGATTCTCCCCTCTAGCAAATTCAGGGCCAACAGTCTATTTCAAGACTGTCTAATTGTGAAAAATTCCCTCCACATATACTTTTGCCTTCCCCCCCCCCCCATATTCTGTATGTGAGATTGCAGCAGTGACAAGCCTATTTGCCATACTTGGATCTTGCTTAGAGCAACCAATATGTGGGAGTTCAGAAAAGTTCAAGCTGCTCTTTCCTACAGCAATTTACCGACTCATGGAATGAAAGCTGCTAGATCAATAAATACACATAGTCAGGTTTTTAGGCTTAGCACACAGAAATAGAGGCCCCAGTGAATGTCCAAAGCTGAATGATTGGACACTCTTGCATTCATCATTTCACATAGGTTTTCAAATATTTATTCCTGAAATACTCTCGAGCTGTATTACTTTACAGCTAAAACTATGCAGTTCCCTCCTGCCCCATGGAAAAAGCCAGCATTTACCAAATACTGATCTTGACCCACACAGATGTAGCATCCCTGAAAGTCCTGAACATTGAACAGCAGCATCCAGGCTTCAGGTTGTACCAGCTGCTGCCGAGAAAGCGCTGTTTGTGGGTGTCTGTTTTTAGACCTTAGCAATGTGTTGAATGAAAATGGGGAAAAATGTCCCTAGTTTTCTTGATCTCCCATTCCATCACAAACCATATGTCCACTGCTACATCTGGAAAAGAAGACCCCTGGACATTCAGCCATTTCAGGTCCAAATTTTGTGACAGTGGTTGCTTCAAACACTGCTTCTCTCCTGTGGGACCTGGTCCTTGTAAATGTCTCTTTCTATCCTCAGAAGCAGATAAGTGATACCATATTCCTGTTGGTTCAGCAAGGAATTGCTGCCCTCCACAAGCAAGCAGGTTGTTCCCTCTTGCAAAGACAGACACTGGGAAGTTACTTCACCAGTGAGGAATCCTATGCAGCATCAGAATTAACCTCTGGGTCAGGATTTCCCTGTCTGATTCTGTACATTCTCTAATTTTCCCTTTCCCTAAACCTAACCTGACTGCTCACCTCCAAATATTTAAGTAATATGACAAGCACTGAAGTTTGTCTATTTAATACTGTAATTGGTCCACATGTTCCCTCTCTGGGTTTCTATGTGCCCATTGCCTTCTCCATTACTGCTTCTTATCACCACACATATTTATGCCTGTACATAGCAGGAAATTAATACAATGAAAGCAACCACATTAATCAGACTTTTTCTCTTTTCAGAGGCATCAGCATTTGTATAGAAGAATGAGGAAGGAGAGCTTGCTCCACATGCACTTTCATCCAGTGCAGCAGGATCCAGGCCCGGCACTGGTGTGGGGTCACAGCTGGTGTGGGAACAGCTGTTCCCAGCAAGGGAAGCTACCTGGCTGCCCATCCACTTCAAGCCTACCTGAGATACCTGTCCTTTCTTGACATTAAAGCCACATTAACAGCATGATCCCCCCCAAAGTGGTAGATATGCTTAGTAGTTGGAGCAATAGTAGCAATAACATGTATTTTTTGTGATTTTTCACCAAGGATGGACCAGTTCCTCTAAATGGATTATTTTATTTACAGGGATAACCCCCCCAAGTTTTCATACTCCCTGCAAAGAGCAAGCAGTATGTTAAAAAGGTCTTCTTCTATCTAAACCTGTATTCTAATCCCCCAGATGTATTCTTAAAATTAAAATACACTTGCTTTCTTCTTATTGTGAAGTCACTCAACAGTTAGCCTGCTGAAGACTTGTGAAAATTTTAATTCATACTAATGAGATGCAGTTCTGACTGCTGTCTGTCAAAGACAGTAGGAGAAGGTGGAGAAAATTCTATTTCTAAAGAGGGATGGAAAAATGGAACTTCCTTGCCAGGACCCCAGAAGGGCAAGTCCCCTTCTGGACCATAGCTGGCTGTGTCCAAGGTCAACCAGCCTCTGCTGATAAGGGCTGTTGTGAAGAAACACAGAAGCACAGGCCTATCCTCCTGCCTCCTGGGAGCTGTTTTTAGCTGAGGCTTTACTCCTGGCCCCTCCCGTGCTGCATTGCTGCTGTGCTGCAGTGATGTCTGTGCCCTGGCTGCTGCTGCTGTGGCCCTGACCCTGATCCAGCTCCTCCAGCTCAGCTTCCTGACTTGCCCTTATATGTGTCCTGTTGCTACAGACTTGTTTGGTGACCACTCATCTATGTCTGATGCCAGGTGCTGCCCTGGACCTGATCCTGCCCTGGCTTCTCAGCATCCCGGTCCCTTGTTGGTGAGGGCTCAGCTCTGCTGGCCGTGCTGCCAGGCAGCAGCATTGTGCTCCTCACAGCACCTGGACTCATTTTTTAGGCGTTCTAGAGAGTGATGTAACCACATTCTTTCATATTGCCTTCAATTCAAAACCCAGGTGAAACTGAATTGCCTTGTGTGGCCACATGCTGAAGCTGTTTCTGCCCAGCTCATCATTTCCAATGAGTAATAGCAGATTTGTCAATATTTATACTGTATCCTCAGTAGAAGTAACGTTGTCTAAGCTGAAGTCAATATCAACTATACTGATTAATGCCGGTTGAAAAATCTGTTCACATTTTCTAAATACTTCAGTTAAATTAAAACCCTTGCACCTTTAATATCTTGTGTTAATATCTCCGTGTTAATATTTTCCCATTATGTAGATCAGAGGCTCGAGGAATGATATTAGCACTTTCTTTCAGCACCATTTATAGCTTTTGACAGCTTCCTGACATTGATAAAGCATGTTATGAAAAGCAGAGTCAGCACGCTGAAGACACTGACTGGGTTACGTTTTTATTAAAAGCATTATTCAGCTGTCACACAATGTCACTTGTAAATATCCTCATGACGTTCTAGTAAAGCAATGTCATATAAGCAAAAGGTCTCTGTTTCCCTTGTTGCCTTCGCTGTAAGGATACCACACCAGCTGTAAGAGAAGGGAAAGGGGGCCCTGAAGCTCAAATCCGCCCCTCCTGGTTTGTGGGTGTTCCTGGGTTCCAGGGCTGAGTGGAAGCTGTGTACAACCTCTTTAAAAATGAAAGAAATGACCACTTAGGGACAGAGGAAGCTTTTCTAAAAGCTCTGTCTTCCCCTGCCCTTATTTATTATTTAGTTCTTCAGCTGACATATTTAATACTGCAAGGCACTTGGAGACTCTAGTTTGAAAAAAATACTCAGCACAGAATCAAGCTTCCTCACAGGAGCAGGATACATCTTCAAGAGTTAATTACTTTTTCACAATTAGACAACCCTCTTTTTTATTGCTCTGTTCAATAAAGGAAGAAGAATGTGCAGCATGTCTTTAATTTCTTCAGGATGCATGCTATACTCCCCTCTCATTTTCTGTTTTGATAACAGTGAAAACTTCACACCAGTGAGTTGACTCTGACTGTGTCTTGGTACACAGAAGAAGAGAATTAGCTATGTCATCTTTAATATTTTCTCTTAGCTGAAATTGACTGGAGATACAGAGCCACATAGTGATTTACTTTATTAACCCTAAGGATAAACCATATAAGAGCTGTAAAAGAATCTATGGGCTTTGTCATAGGCTGTTTTATGTTGACAGTAGTAGGTAATACATTAAGTTGAATGCACACCGAAGATACCATTATGTACCATTATCACAAGAGAAATAAAAATAGAGTTCAGTGTTCAAAGACAAAAGCTACAAATATTAGTTTCTCACCCAGAAAAGCAGGGTCTGGCTCCAGGCTGAGGAACAAAACCCTTCTCATGCTTCTTTCCTTCAGCAAACCAACATATTTCTCATAAAGCTCCTCTGAAGACCTCAATTAAATGTTTAATTATCACAAACCTGCAAAATGCAGAACATGCTGCCTTACAGCTTTTGAACTTACACACTCTCTTATACCTTTGAACTATAGCACCCAGAGATCTCTGTGAGTGTAGGGGGGTTGTCATGGATTGATTTTTGTTTCTGAGTAGAAGTGAGTACATACAAATCCTTTTGGTAGAAGAAGGAAGAACAGGCAATCAGCTGTTTTCTGAAACCTCCTGTTGTGTTTTGCATTCTCCCAGGGCTTTACAGAATGGATAAGGAGTTTGCCCTTGTAGGACCCGTTACTGCAGTGCAGAGTGAGTGTCATTAAGTGTAGCACATCCCTGCTTCGAGCCAGGAGCTCAATGGACCCACCTGGAAGAGATTTCAAAGCACAAGGCTGTGACTAAAATTCTGGGTTGCATTGCAGGGCCCTGCCCTGCAGTGTGGGAGGTACATCAATGTGCCTGGAATGACTGTCCCCCAAAGTCACACAGGAAAGCCATCTTGCCAAGTGCACTCGAGGAACAGTCAACAGCCTCTGCTACTATAAAGGAAGCAGAATCTGTACTGAAACCAAGTCTAGCTATTAGTCAGATTCATAACAGAAACTCAGACTATTTATTTAGTGAAGTAATGAGAATGAAGAACGTGTAATGAAAAAATACAGTTTTGGGAGAGTAGGGAGAATTTCTCAGGCACAGGAGTTTCACAGCTATTCACCCAGTTCACATTAATATGTTGATCTGGAGAGCTGCTGCCGCTGAAGTGAGGACCGAGACTGAAATTCTCAAAGCATAAACTGAGCACAACCTGAGGTCAAGAAGGAACTGAGAGATGCAGATTTGGAATGAAGGTGTAAATGTCTGTATGTGGCCCAACTAGTGCTGTAGGAGGGCAGGGTACTACTTTAAGAGGCATATATTCTCCTTTAGGTTAGTGATCAGGTGTACTTGCACTGCTTGCCATCAGCCAGCAGTGCGGCTTTATTGCAGCCTACATGCACAAACCTCAGTGAATGCATGGACAAACAAGAATGCCCTCATGTTCACATTCAGCACATGCAGCAATGTATAATTCAGACACAAAACCTACAGGCTATTGCAAATAAAACAATTACAGTCATTTTCTCTTTGAAGGGAAAAAACTAAAACCAAAACCCACTTGGGCTGGGTACTGACTGGTGTCTGACTTCACAGAACCACATCTGTGCCTCCTTGCTGCTGATGCACAGGGAAGCGGCTGCCTCAATTTTAAAAAGTTCTGGTGGAGGTCTAGGCTCACTGAGAAATTGAATAAACTGTACTGCTTTTAAACAAACAGATATGTTGTGGGAAAAGAAGGGAGGAGACTGGCTTTATCTGTTTTGTTGTGGCTGAAATTGGAAGTATGGTCTGTCTTTGGGGAAATTTCAAGGCATGATTTTTGCAAGGAGATTCACAGTGAGCTTTGTAAGATCAGGTAGGAACTATGTTAAGACATGTAGCACGGTTGGCTTCACAACAGTCTGAAGGAAAAACTAACTTACATGACTTATATCTGATTTATGCCTCTCTTGTTGGAAACATTTTTAAATGAGCCTGTGATGGAACTGCCTACTCACTATAATAATGGCAGCAGGGAGTAGACAGTGTTACTAGTAAAATATTAATGAGAGGAATGAAAGTTTAATCTCAGTGTTTATAGTCTAATTTGTTGCTCTTATTTTCACTTTACATTTTCTAGCTTAGTGGAATGCCTTGTCAATGAAAACAGCTATATACGTAGAAGCCTGAAACACAGATTATGTCTTTTCAAAAGGCTAGATGCTATGTTATCAAGGAACTATAAGCCTTGACATTTTGTTTGTAGGATGGGTAAGGAAAAAATATCTGAGGGAACTCTAAAGGCTGGAGTACTATGGCTTTTGTTATGCAAGTGAGCAGGCTTTCCCATTAGTCTTCTTCTGCCTGCAAAACACACAAACAATTTTCAGCAATTTTAGTTAATTTGATCATTGCTTTTTTTGCCCCTTGTAACCTTGTAATTGCACTCCTATATATTTTTTCTGGCCCCAGTTCTGCTTTTTTTTCCCTGCTTCTAAAACATAATAAATAATACTTGTGTTTTGGTTTACCAGTACTAAAGTGGACCTGGTAGTATATAGTCATCTCACAAGAGCCTACTGAAAGTTAACTACAATTTAAACCTAGATCCTCTGTTTCTTAATTACCATGTAGTAACTGTACAGCAAAGAAGCCTTAAAAATAATTTAGTAATGAGTTACTGAAGACATGACCTCATTTTATTCCCAGTATCTATTTTAGAAAGTGAACATGTTCCATTTTGTTTATTTTCTGAAATAGAGTAATTGTGACTAACTAATTAGCAGCACTTAATTGACATGGATTTAGTTTAGCTAAAGCTTTATCTACAGTATATTTACTACAGCAATAAAGGTGCTTGCTGCAGATGATGACACATAGTAAGAAAAAAGACTGCTCCCCAATCAATATAGTTATGTCATAACTGGAAACAGCTCAAAGGCTTGAGAACACCTTATCATTCCTGGAGCTATAATTGAGCAAAAGCTATCAAAGACAGTTGTGGTACAAGGTAAATAGGTTATGAGAAGTTAGAAATATTTATTCTGCTCACAAGTGAAAGTTGCAGGGGTGGGGAAAGGGGGGAAAGAGAAATACAAGCTATTCCTAGATACATTTACAGCATTCATGCATCTGTGTGCATATCTATGCTCAACTCCTTGTATTTCATGCAAAACAAGATGTGTTAGGAGATTTAGAGACTTAATTAAAATAAGCACATAGGTACTCTTCCTTAATTGGGAAATAGTGAAATAACTAGGAGACCGGCAAATTCCAAACTCATGAGGTGCTCTAGACCTCCCTCTAGTGCCTCTGCAACAGATTTAACATGGGATTTGAATTATTTATTTATTTATTTAAAATTTTTACTTCCCGCCCCAAGCCCTTTTACCCCACTTTTGCTAGCAGCTGTACACAGTGAGTGTCAAAAGCTGCTATAAGTGGGAGGCACAAACTCCCATCTTACAGCCTTTTGCATGCACCCAGTCAGATTAGTCACAGGAAACAAGCTCATGTAGGCAGTTGATCCTTGGTCCATTGATGGAAGGTGCAGTTCCTGTAAGGATTTGGCCCAGGACAAATAACAGTCTCACAGCTAGCTGACCACTGTGCAATGCTCATGGAGGCTTCTCTATGGTGATCTACTCAGCTGAAGATCTCCAAGTTCTTTTGGAGGCATCTCCAACAGCCCTGGCCTCAGTGTATTCTCACTCAAATGCTTACAACTGCAGGGTGTTCAGCATTTAACCAATTCAGGATTGTTTTCAAAAGTGGCCTTGGACTTGGAGACACGCAGGCATTTAAAGAGGTGGAAAGGCATCCACGGATATTTTCAGTAACATGCTGCACTTTGCTTGTGGTGAGGCAGGAGTCTAAGGAATTTTAGAATCCCACTAGGCATCTGCTTATCTCTTCCAGTGGGTACCTAGGTATGGTCTTGACCTGTAGACACTAAGAGGTGTGAAGGATTTATTTTCCACAAAAGAGTTTTAACAAGAAATATATCAGTCAAAACGATAAACTCTCTGACTTGTGAATCAGCTGATACCAGCCTAAAAAGGCTCTTACATGTTCAGTGTCTCTTTTTGATGGTACAGTTCATTTGGCATAGGCAGATCTGGGGGATCTTGGGGACTTTTAATGCTTTCTCAGGTGGGCCATATTGCATAGCATTTCTGATACAATGTATGTCCCTCTTTGGCTGCCAGGACTTTGACCCAGTAAGTGTTTTCAGGGTTATGCTTGGTGCACCAGGCAATAATGTAGAGGGAGGGAGTGTGCTTGCTTCTCTGTATTCCTTGCACTAATATCCCAGTGGTATTCACCTGACGTATGGTAAATATAGGTTCATTACAGCTTTTATTTACCTGTTATACTGCTGGTTCAGAACATATATATGTCCTCTGCTAAAGGGGTTTTGAATTTTTACTTTGCAAGAGAGTGCCCAAGCCAGAGATAATGCAGAAGGGGCTACGAGGTGAACCAGAGCATGGTGTGCATTCCACTCTGCCCTCAGGGCTGTTGTGTGGGGAGGAAAAAAACCCTCTGTACTTAGCTACATCACTCTGAATATTTATAAATATCCTTAGAAGAACACAGCTGAGAAACAAGGCTCTTCTCTCACTAAAATTGTGTTGTGGTTTGACTCTGGCTAAGTGCTAGGCACTTACAGCAGCTGTTTATTCGTTCCCTCCCCTGCTACAGCTGGGTAGAGGAGGGAAGGAGAGGGGGGAAAGGAAAAAAAGGGAATTAATATAAGGGTTTATGAGCTGAGATAAGGAACTGGGAGAAAACGTTTTAAGGACGAAGTAGGCTCAACTTAAGTTGCAAAGTGAAATTTATTACTACTAGAGTTAGAAGGAGGATATGAGAAGTAAAATTAAACTTTTAAAAGACAGTGTTTTTTTCTCTCTCTACCCCTCCCTCCCTCCTACTAACAGTGCGAGGGGGGCAGGGTGTGGGGTTTCAGGTTAGTCTATTTCTGGGATCTTCTTTCCCTGCTTAGGGAGAGGAGTTTTTTTCTTTTGCTTTTGTTGTTTTGGGGTTTTTTTATGAGAGACAGTTTTTTGTGAATTTCTATGGAGTGGGTTTTACTGGTCTACAGGATGTAGTCTTCTAAGGAAAACTGCTCTAGCATGCAAGCAGGGGGCCCCTCTCTTTTCAACTGGGTCTCCCACTTTCTGACATCTGCCCGCTACAGCCCGGTCACTTCTACAAACTGCGAGACTTTTATCTCAGTTTCTGTCTCTCACTGAGCTGTAACTGCTACAGCTTCTTCTAGCATCTACAATTCCTGCAGTTTCTTCTAATATCTATAATTACTGCAACTTTTAGTATTCATGACTGTTGCAGCTTCGAGCATCTCCCCACTCTAACGTTAATACCTCACCCACAAACTACAAGTAGCTCTGCATCTCACATAGACTGCAGGGGAGACACCCCACTTCACCATGAGCTCACTACAACTTACAAAAAAATTGTAACTCTAACAGTTACAGCACTTCCTCTCTCTCTTTCTCCACTGACCTTAGTGTCTTCATGTTGTTTTCCTTCACATGTTCTCACATCTTCCGCCTTCTCTAACTAAAAGCAGCTGCGTGCACACCTTGTTTTAATTCTTCCTTAAATATGTCATCGCAGAAGCGTAACTAACCTTTCTAATTAACCCAAACATGGCCAGTGACATGTCCATTATCTTCAGAGCTATGAGAGATTGACTCTGCTAGAAATGGTGAAGAATTCTAGAAGTTTCTCACAAGAACCATCTTTATAGCCCCCTCTCCACTACTAAAACCACAACAAATTGAATGTCACTTTCTTTTGATTCTGTGAACTTTTTTTATATGCACTGAAACCATTTCCATTGGATGTTCTGAACATGATCCTAACCCATGGCAGAATGCTTCCCCCTGAGCCTGGGACAGGTTTATGGGAGTTAAGAGCTTAATTATCTCCCTAGACGTGGTAGTTGAACTGAGGTTTAGCTTATCAAAATCATTCTAGGCTTTAAAAGAAGCCAAGCAAACAGTGCTCTTTTGCTGCATTTTAAAATAAAATGTAAATAAATTAGTCTTCTTAAATGTATATTCTTCAATGACCTTGGCAGTATCAATTCTTTGAAGCCTTGTCCTATATTCACTTCTGACTGCCTTGGCAGTTATTTTCAATAAACAGCTGATCTAGGGGGAATGTATTTTAAAACTGGGCTCTGACTCCACAGCAGAAGACCAAGCCTATCAATATGGCAGAGTATTGGGAAGGCTCCAGGGTTGTGAGTGGGAAATGAAATGCGACATACAGCTATAATGTGAAGTGCTTTTGTGTTTGCTGCTCTACTCATATTCCCTGGCAATAAACAACTCTTGCACAGGACAGGCCCAGTACCACTCAGGACAAAGTATTTTCAAGTCCTGTATTTAGGTGGTTCAAAGTTCTAATAGGCTTACCTTCTATAGAATCACAGAATGGTATGGGTTAGAAGGGACCTTAGAGATCATCTAGTTTCAATGCCCCTGCCATGGCCAAGGATACCTTCCACTAGACCAGGCTGCTATACATGTACGTGTTTGGTTTTATTTTTATAACTGATCAGAGGAAACAAGAAGTCACAGGCACTGAGCTCAGTACACCCCCTAGTCCCATTGTCTTACACTTCTGTCCTTTTCCATAGACACAACAGGACCTTCAGGAGAGATCCAGTCATTTCTTCTCAATTCATGTGTTTATGTTCTGTGATCATAATGGGAGCCCGTAGGCAACATTCATACAGCTTTTAATAGGCTTTGTTTTGAGTAACAGATGCTTGTTACAACAATTTCATCTCCTTGCTAGTCAGGACAATGTGTAAAAAGGCAATACATCATTACATTTGGAGATGGTGGGGTTTGAGTGTCTCTCTTGCATCCAAAATTTTCTGGGAAGTACAGCTGGGGACCTGGTTGGGATCTGATATTACATGTAGCCCCATTGCTACTTTGAGAGGGCCACAGCTGCTAGGGGAATTGAACAGCAGAGTATCCTAGCAGGACTGGGAAAGGGGGATTTCTAAGCTTAGACACCGAGTTCAGCAAACTGGGAGCAAGATTGTGCATTCAGGCTACGCTTGCATTGAACAGGGCATTCCTCAGCTGGGTGGGTGGGTGGTGAGTGAATCAGCAGTGCTCCACTCCACTCAGACTCAGGAGGGCTGGTAGGAGTGTTGTTAGCAGAGGGTACTGAATCAGCTCTCCAGGCAGTAGTCCTTTCCTGATGGCTAGCTCTTGCTTTTTTGGATGTCCTAGTGAAATATCCCTTCCCCTGCAAGAGGCAGTGAGACGCTGACAGCTTCGCTGCTCTGCAAGTTGGTTCTTGACAGGCATTTCAGAGCTGCCAGGGCTGCTGCTAGTGGAAAGTACCTGCAAAGGAGGGCAAATTTTATTGCTACTGATATTCTTCCACTGTGATTACAGATAATATATCACATATCAGCTGGTCAGTGGGAAAGCTTGGGACTTCAAGTGGAGTACTATGGTGAAAAAATATCTTTCTGTTTTTTAAAATAAAAGCAGATGTACCCTCTGAAACATCTATTTGAATTTATCTTTTGGAAGAGTCATAGAATATATCTGAGATATGTGGGATGAGTTTGTGTTGAGAGCCATATATTTGGAAAAAAATATAAATATGCAGGGATATATTCTGATTGACTTCCTATTCTTATGGCACCATCCTAACAACACCCTGCTGCAACTATGCATACCCTAGAATATAAACACGCTTTCCTTTACCACAGCAAAAGCTCACGTTCCTCAGCTGCCTTGTAGAGTGAAAACTACCTGGATTTGCTGCTGCTGTTTGTTATCCAAAGCAAGGACATCCTGAGTTGGCACCTCATGACTCTATTGTGCTCTGCTTTAGCATGTGACCTTGCATGCTGAACGCTGGGGACAATTTAGCTATTCACACAGCCCTGCCATGGAGGCCTTGCCACTCGTTCTGCACAAACATTGATCTTTTCAAACAATCAAATCCATAGATGTCAAGGCAAGGGATTTGAAAAGGGTGAAGCAAAGGATCTATTTGGTAGCTTAATATTCTCAGTAAGGCAGCCTGCTGGTCAAAGTGCATAATGAAAATTTCTCTGTATTTAATGATATTTTAATAGAAAGAGCTATGATTGCAGCTAGGATTGTAGCTAGGACAGTTGTTGGTTTTCTCTTCAGCTGCTGAAGTCTCTTAAAGGCAGCCACAACCATCAGCTTGCCTGGTGTAGATGCTAGTGAGTCTTGCTGGACAATCTCTAAAGTGAAAATAAAATCACAGTTTAATTTCCATAATGCACTGTAATTTGTGTGGGTGGGTATATTTTGATATACAAACAGGAAGGAGATTCCACAGCAGCACAAAGGTGCTGTAGCGTGTCCAGAGAAGAACAAAAGCTGGTGAAGGGTTTGGAGCACAAGTGTTATGAGGAGTGGCTGAGGAAGCTGAGGTTGTTTAGCCTGGAGAAAGGAAGGCTCAGGGGTAATCTGATCACTCTCTACAACTACCTGAAAGGAGGTTGTAGGCAGGTGGAGATCTGCCTCTTTTCCCAGCAACAGGACAGGAGAACACAGTCTTAAGCTGTGCTAGGGGTGGTTTAGGTTTAGTTTAGGTTTAGGTTTGGTTAAGGTTTAGGTTTGACATTAGGAAGAACTTTTTCACTGAAAGGGTGATTAGACATGGGAATGAGCTGCCCAGGGAGGTGGTGGAGTCACTGTCCCTGGAGGTGTTTAAGGAAAGACTGGATATGACACTTAGCGCTATTGTCTAGTTGACAAGGTGGTGTTCGGCCAAAGGTTGGACTCGATGACCTCAGAGGACTTTTCCAACCTAACTGATTCTGTGAACGGGATCTCTTCGGTGGTCGCACCGAAGCGGGCAGCAGGTTGGCTGTGCCTGTCCGCACTCAGCCGGTGCCACGCGGTGCCAGCCAGCACAAGTGGCAGCCCCGGCCTGGGGCACGCAGCACCGAGGTGCACCAGCACTCCAGAGCCGGGAGCTGCCCCGGAGCCAGGACACAGCCGGTGAGGGGCTGTCCGAGGGGCAGGCTCGCGGCGCTCACCTGTGCGGGCCGGGGCGGGCGGTGCTCGCTCACCTGGGCGGGACGCGCCGCTGAGTGACGGGCGGCGGCCCCGCCCCGCGGGCACGGGCGGTGCCTCCGCTGCCAG
>VYZT01040760.1:52890-67340 GCA_013400735.1 Pomatostomus ruficeps
CCGAGCTGAGCTGAGCGGAGCCGTGCCGGGGCAGCCGCGACGGGAAGCGGGACGGGCGCGGGGCCGCCATGGAGCCCCCGAAAGACCAAGGTAGGGCGGGGCGCAGGCGCTGCCGCTGCGCCCCGGGCGGGTGGTGGTGCTGGCGCTGGCGCGGCGGGGATGGCAGGGGCTCTCGCATCCCCTCGCTGTTCGGCCCGGACCTGCCCTGCCCTGCCCTGCCCAGCCCAGCCCAGCCCAGCCCAGCCCAGCTGGGTCGGGCAGCGCTGGGGCCCGGGGCGCTGCGAAAGGGGCACCTCCGGCCTGGGCAAGGCTGCGCCGGCCGTGCGCTCGGGAAATGCGGAACCGAGGCCGGGCGGCGGAGCACAGGGCGGCTCCGGCCCCCCCAGCCGCGGATGCACGGGCAGCGCATCCCGGCCTTCCCGCGGCCCTCCGTGGGCAGAATAAACTTTCTGCTTGCACCCCGCCGTAAAAGTAAAGCTCTTCCGTTTTACGAGTGTACAACTTTTGATTGACCAGCGCTGTTCGCAGGGTTTGTTCCCTTTTAATTCTCTCCAGCCCAGGGCTGCTCTGCAGCTGGCACCTCCATTTGGGCAGCTGCCCCTCGGCCCCGAGCGGCGGCAGGGCTGGCGCCTCTGTGGTGCTTCACTGGTGTGCGTTTTGTCTGGGAAGACTGTTGTTCCAGCTGCCGTGGTTGCAACACTCTTCCTAAAACTTCGTGGTTTATTGAAACCCAAACACTTTGGGACTGCTTGCCCAGGAGAGTAGTTGGTGCCCTGATGTAAACTGACCTGAATGCAGGCAAAACACGTTCTCCTGCTGTATGAGCTTATCCCACAGAGGTGTATTACATTTATCCAACCCATTCATGGATCAATTGGAGCCTTTTATATGGTGTGGTACTGAACTGCACGCCAGCTCCTTTCCACTAGACGAAGTAGGGCAGGCTGGCGTCACTAAGTTACCTGCAGTAAGCTGGCAGGGCAGCTTGGCCCAGCTCAGTGTCTGCGCCCTTGGGCTGGTGTCGTGCAGGGTTTTCCTGCTTGGCGTGCTGGGGATGGAAGGAAGCATGCACATGGGGCAGCTGGGGTGTTGGAGGTGCACAAGCTGCTGGGAACGTACCGCTGATTCTGCCACGGTCAAGCTCTGTGCTCTGCCAGGTGAGCTGGTCCGGGTGCCAGCCTTGATTTGCTCCTAGTTAAGTGTTTCAAGGCTTGTGTAGTACACTTGTGCAATTAACAATGACTTCTGAGTTTATTTGTACTTAGCGAAAAGTTCAAGTTATCTTTGTCCGACCAGAAGGTAATCTGGTGAGGGGCTGAACCTCCTCGGGGAGGTTCCTTTAACCATTTTGAAGTCCTGTGTCTATCTTCTATATATGTATATAAACTAAAACAAAAAGAAACCCAAAAAACAAACAGAAAAAAAACCCAAACCCAACCCCCAAACCCAATTTTTGGGTACTAACAAACAGAATTGTGCCAAAAAATAGCACAACTGTCAGTTTGATCAGAATTTTAATTCCAGCTGCAGGCGCATTAATTTCAGTATTTGTCCCAAAGGTCTTTATTGCAACTGCAGAGTCTTGAACAATTTCTGATGGGAAGGGAGAATAAAATGACATGATCTTTTGAAAAACTTTAGTGACAGTCCTGACACTTACTAGAGGCTTGTTTTGCTACTTTACTCATTTCTGTTATAAATTGCTTTGTACAAGCAGGGTACAGCACCTCAGGATGTTTATAAGAATAGTGTACCTAGTGTGATGTAAGGGACTGTTACAGAGCAAACATGGTGCAACACCTTCTTCCTCTGCCTTCTTTTTGGAGTAGTTATGCTGTTTTCTCTTCATGGTGAGGTGAAGATCTGTGGGTACAGGAAAATCTAGAATAGTCAACACACTTGTGCCAGTTAAGTAATGGCTTCTAATACCCTGTCGTTAGACTTCAAAGACCACCTTTCTTGGCAAACTGGAGTGCTTGTATTGGAAACCGTGCTTGATGATTCAATATTATTGCTCACTAAAACCAACATATGTGGTTAAAGTCCAGGCTGCCAGGTCCTGCCTCTGGCGCTGGCTTAAACATCCTGGAGTGCCTCTTCTAATCAGAAATTAATTTGTTTAAAATTACGAGTCAGAGGTTGCACACTTTGTTGGTATGGTGACAGCTTTCTCAGATAGTGAAAGTTGGGAGGTAGGAAGAAATTCTAGATTATGGTTAAGACTGCAGCCAAACTAGATGAGGCTAATGCTCTGGGTGTAGAACATGCTTAAGTCTCTCCTCTCTCTTGATCAGTCAGGTTTGGCAGCAGTCCTTAGAAAATTGTCCCTAGCCTACCACCACCAGCAGCGGAACCACTGAGCAACTTTTCACTTCAAGTGTCCTTGTTTTCGGCAAAGGGATATTTGGCTAGGCTGTATGGCTCCGTGTGATTCTTGGTGCACTCCAACAGCTCTGGAAATAGGGCTCCAAGCATGGAGCCTCTTGCTCTGTGATTACAGGCAACAAAGCAGTAGTGTTGGCTCAAGCCAAATGGATATAATATTATCCTGAGATGAGGAGTACCTTGTTCTGTTGCTTTGCTCTAACTTGTCATGAACAAAAATCTGATTCACTGTATGGTTTTAGTTGCTGAACAGATTAATAACTGCAGTGCGTCCGCAAAGATGCTGCTGTCCCCTCTGCTTCCCTACCCCTGCCCTCCCAACCCTCCCCAAAAAAAGTCAAACCACAACCACACCTGATTTTGCTTGCAAAACGAGTCTCTCTCTGGCTTGCTATTGTTAGTGCTGGTACAGTTTACCAGTGGAAAAATAAGGATGAAGCTACCCCTACGGTGGAAGCAGTGTTCTGAATCAGGAGACTGTGCCACTGAGCAGTCTCATGAACACAGGCACCACAGCACAGTTATCTAGTAATGATCCATGTCCAATATTGTGTTTAAGGGGTTCCTCTTTCACTTCAGCAACACTTCACTTATGTAACCTGGTGTCTTTCAAAATCTTCAGGCTTTTGTGGTACTTATAGGGAGTCTCAAAACACCACATGAGACTGCTTGTGAGACTATGTAAGCCTTCCTTTTTCTAGAGCTTTGACTTGCACTTTTGGGGCTGACAGAATGGACTTTAATGTTCTTTTTTTGTGCAGAAAGAACTTTTTGTTGGCAGTAGGACAAGATTTCCCCCATTGTCCCATTGGACAAAACTGCACCTTTTCCTACTGCTTTATTTGTTTTCTTATCACTAGGTACTTGCAGTACTGTAGGTATGATTTTTTTTTCACTTAATACACAATTGTGAAATCAAACACTTGTAAGTAAATACAAGTGGACAGCTGTGGGAACTGCAAAGGAAGAGTGATTTCACTGAGCTGAGTGTCTGTAACAGTGACTTGAAGATGACAAAAATACCAGAAGAGTTACATGAGTAAGTCCCTTGAACAGCAGCAAGCTTTCATTTCTTTTTCATGAAAAACTGTATTGGTGGGGGAAATCTTGTTCTGACTCAGGGTCCTGACTTGATGGGGTGGCATTACATGATTTATTTGATGACCTTGCTATCCTCCTCTCTCAGCCAGTGCATGAATGAGGTACTGAAATGCGGGGGATCAGTGCACTGTGTTGGAGGGACGCTGGAGCAGCTGATGCAGAACTGTTGGATGGGCAGCTGGAGGCTGGAGCAGTGTCAGCTGTTCTGCCTTCTCCAAGCTTGAGCATTGAAGAGTAACATGAATTCTTGATTCATGCTCACACCCACTTCAGTAGGATATGGAGGAGGGGGCCAGGCCAGTGCTCCAACTGTGGAAAGAATCTGTTGCTTGTGGTGGGTGTGGATTTTTTTCCCCTCTTTCCTACAACGAACACTGTCACAAGCAGTTGGTACAGTCCTTCACTCAGGGAGAGTAAGGTCTGCTCTCAAACCTCTTGGTGCAGGGAAAGCTTAGCTAAGGATCTATGTCCTTTGATCCTCCAATGAGGCCAAGCTGTAACTGCGCGGGGCTTTTAAAATTGCAGAGACATGAAACTGGTGCAATTCCTTTTTGTTCCAGTTTCCCACACTTTGAAGCAGCCCACAGCTTCCCCTTTCTCTCACTGCATATGCCCACCAAAGCAATGGGAGGCCTTGGAGGCTCAGGCTGACGTTGCTGGCCTGAAATAAAGCACTGCACCTTGGCTTTGGTTTAAGAATGCACTGGTGCAGGCTGCGTAAGTGTCTTGCTCTGCTTGATCTGGGTGCTTTGTGGGTAAAGTGGGGTTTTCATGGCTGCAAGTTGGCTGCCATATGTTAGCACCTCTCCTGGCCTGGGCATGAGTGCTATTGAGCTGCTACGAGCTGTGCCTGGAGGCTGCAGAGCACAGCCCCTTCCATCTGCAGGGGCTGTCAGTAACCACATACTGTACTACTCTGCCTTGGGAATGTTATCTCTATTCATTTTTATCTCATTCACATCTCTATTAATGCTCCTGTCTATCTTGTATGTATGTTTTTTCCTCTTGTCTTCTACAGCTGCTGAATACAGCAGCCTTTGACTAACAACCTCTGTTTTGTGAGCCAGATGTCAGTATAGTCCCAGGAGGAGCTGGGGCATGAAGGAAATGGGTGTTGGGGCTTCTGATGCTTTCTGCCATGCACTGACCCTGCTGGGTGAGCACGCCCCAAAAGCTGCTTTGGCTGCCCTGGGTGTTGTAAAGGCTGGGAAGGCTTTGTCCTCTTGCTTCACAACTATTTGCTCCTTTAACAGGAAGATGTCCTGGCAGTTTTTATTGGCAGGGAGTCCCTCAACCAGTATAGAGAAGTCTTGCAGGAGGACAAGGGACTAGATTTGCCATATAAAAGCAGTGAGCTGTTTGTGGATTGCTGATTCCTGAGGGTGCTGGACATTGCTACAGGTAAGGGAGGATATGTGCTCTATCTCTTCAAAAAGTGATGTTTCCATGGCAGCAGATACAGTGCAGAGGGTCTTCTTGAAAGCCAATGTTTTCTTGACCAATTTTCAAAAGAAAATAACCCAAACTTCTCCCTTCTTAATTTAATAGGAGAGAGCAACAGTGTCATTTATTGAGCCCTCTGCGGCAGACACCTGATGGGTGTTGGGTTTTTGTGCTTTTACGAGATGCTTGCCTCCAGGTAGGAGGATGATGACCCCGCTGTTGCCTCCACTGGAATCTTAGTAATATGGGCACTTCTGATTTGAGATTTGCTATATGGAGGAAGGGAGGTGTTTACCCTTGTTCTTTTAATATCTTGCAGTAAGTAAGCAGAAAAATGTCAAACAAAGGGTGACTGAAAGGGAAAGCAAGCATTAAGTGAGATTAAGCACTAAATTGAAATACTCCTGTTCAGCTAACACTGTCACTCTGTGTCAACTTCAGTTTAAGACTCCAGAGGGACAGCTTTCTCTCCTGTCAAAGGTGGTGACTGTCTTCAAAATTGCTCATATTTGGGTGTGTTAGCCAGACTGATTGGGAACCTTCTCTCAAAAACCTTGTATTGGAGGACAGGCTTTCTACTGCAAGCCTTCTCATTTGAAAACGGCTGCAGTAAAAGACCAGCTACCCAGAACTTTCTAATATGGATCTCTCCTGAAGGTTCAGTGTCACTCCGGCCATTTCCTCTTACTTGTCTTCCTCCATTGCCTCTGGTTAAGAGAGCAGAAGCGAAAGAATATGTAGCTGTGCCTTGGCTTTGGCCATTTGGCTGTGGTAACTGGTCTGGAGTATCCTTGCCCTGTTATGAAAGCTTATTTCTGGCAGAGCTGTAGATGGCTGTATAGTGCAAGTACAAGTGGTGGCAATCAGCTGCATGACTCTGCAGCCACTTGTCTGTGGGTGAGGTGGGGGGAGCAGCACTGAACAGCACTGGCTGCCATCAAATGCTGATGTGTGAAAAAATGCTCATTGTGCTGTTACTTGCTCCTGAGCAGAAAGGGGTGGATTGATGCTATCTAGAGAGAAACCAGTGCTACTATTGTGGTGTGAGTGCTGTCACTGAAAGAGGCAGCTTTCTTGTTTTGCAAGCTGACTTCTCTATTCCACAGTGTGAGAGCAATAAGTGTCCTTGAATGCTGACTGACAGTGAAGTGGCCCAGCAAATGCTGCCGTGGCCAAGCCTGGAATGCTCCCTTTTCTGCACAACTGAGGTCTGTAGGAATGTGCTGTGCCACATGTGGTTTGGAGTGACAGGCTTCTGAACTGCCCCTCTCCTGCTTCTAGCCTCCCAGCAGAACAACACATGTGTGCTGTGCTTAAAAGCTTTATAGATAAAGAGGAAGCAAACTTTGTGTGTGTATATGGAAAGAAAACCTGTTTATTCTTAGTGTAATTGAAATTTTAACCATCTAATTCAAGAATTAGTTTAGAAAAAGACTATTATGCAGATGAAGTCTTAGTAACAATAAAGGTGATGTACAAACTTAGTTTCTACACTTTTTTCTTGGTGTTTTACTCATCCTTCCCCTGGCTTTTGAGGCTGGTAGTATCATTTCGGTGGTGGCAGGGGTATTAGAGCAAGTTCTCATATTGTGACTCCTTTTCTGGGAGGAATAGGATGATGGTGGTTTCTTGCTCACTGTAGGATCCACTGGAATCCTTCTGCAATGTTAGCTTTTTACACATCCGTTGTTTCTTTCATGGCTTTGCAAGCTCCGTGTTACATCCAAATCTATTACATAAAGTGCCTTTTATATATGTTAGATATTATTTCTTTGCTGTCTGTTATCTCTAAAATAGTTTTGTCCAACTGCACATCTTCACTGGTGACTGATGACTTTTTTACAGCTGTGGGATCTCCATTGTCAACCCTCTCACTTGTACCACCCCTGTACTCTCACATCCTGTGTCTCTGCTCTGAGACACACCAAATAAAACAAAGCTGCAGGCAAATTAAGAAGGGTTGAGACAGAGCAAGCCTGACAAGTCTCTAGTCCTGGGGCATTGCAGGCTTGGCTCAAAGCTTATGTCCTATCACTAGCAACAGCAGTGTTGTACTGTGGAATAATAAAGAGGCTGGGGAGCATCTGCAGCTTGCTGGGGGTGGTGGATGAGGCAAGCAGAGGTAGAACAGCATGTGTTTTTCCTGTTTTGCTTTCCCTTGTCTAGCAGCTAGAGGGAAGTGGCGCTTCGTCAGAACCCCCTAGCCCCCAGATAGAGATGAAAAGATGTGCCAAGGGAGGCATCCTGGACTGGAGTTGGTGTTTTCAGACAGATGCTCCTCCTGTGCTTTGCTAGGATTAGAGCCCATGCTTGGCAGTGACGTTGGTTCATGAGAAAAACCTCAAAAAGGCTGAAAACAAAGCTTTGTAAGTAATGTTTCTTAACTGCTCTTTAGCCTGGCAAAGCTGTCTATTTCAGTTGTGAGCATTGCTTGCATTCTTTACTTTTTGCCAAAAAAACTTCAATTAAACTACTAGGAGGTGTCCCAAGATGAGCAAGAAGTGATCCTACTCATCTCTCTGTCTTTGTCTGTTCTCTGCCTAAATGTGTATCACATCATGACATCAGAAAGTCTTGATTAATTTGATCAAGATAGCAGAATTTGAAAGAAACTCCCCTTATGCTTCCACTTGAGTCACCTCTGTCTGATGTTCATTGCAGTGTCCTACAGCAATCCAGTCCCTGGGAATAACATATAGTAGTGGACATTTGCAACTGCTACCAGGATGGGCTGCCTTTGAAGGCCATTTCACGGAACTGCATCTTCTGATACCCTGTAGTCTCTGCAGAGGATGTCAGAGTCCTCAAGTGTCCCTTGCTTTTCCTCATACAGGTTCCCAGGAAAGGAGCTGCACAAGGACTTGCCTATAGGCATCTCTAAAGAAGCTGTCCTTAAGTAGGAACGAGTAGCTCCTACTCAAAAGAAGGGTCAGAGTTATGAAATGGGCACAGCTCACACTGGCTGGAGTGCACCTCTCTCTCTAGTGTCTGTATTGTTCTGCAGAAGAAAAATCCCTTCAGCGCATCTCAAAAGTATTTTGCCTACATCTGAGGAGTCTTGAGAGGCAGAGCAGAAAGCCCCCAAATCAATCACTGTTGTGAACTGCGGACTGCTCAGTGTGCTTTGATTACTGCTGGCAGAGGTTAGTTCTGTGCCTGCACCCAGACAGACCTTGCTGTGCGTGAGTGGATCACATGCCGCTGTGCAGGCTGTTTCCATAGCACCAAAAGAATCTGTGCCAGGCTGTCCCTGAAGAGGCTTTGCTGAGCAACTGACGTGCGTTCAGGGATGAGGAGCATCAGAAGTAGTACCAGCCTAGGCATGGGGTGGGAATGGAGCCTGATTTAAATATTGACTTTCCTGTTGCCAGATGTCACTGTCTTGGCAGAAGGAAAACAGGCTGTTTTACTGCAATGTACTTTGCTTGGAGCTGTGAGCTCTTAAAAGCACCATTCATGCTCTGTTTCGTCTCCTCAACAAGTAACTTGTAGTGTTGTGCTCCAAAACTGGGTTTTTTTGTTGTTTTTTTTNTTTTTTTTTTTTTTTTTTTTACAGGGAGTTTGTTCTTGAGTAAAAGGAAAGACCTGAAATGACTTCTTGTCTTGCTCTTCTCTTAAGACTGCTCTGGTGCCTGTGGGGCAGGTATTTGTTTTACCTTCTTGTGCTCTGAGTTGTGACAAGCCTTCCTGTCTGCTGCCTGGGCAGACTTTACAGGTGCTGTGCAGCTCTGGTATCCCAAGCATGTTGTGTACAGGTCCTCAGGAAAGGGATGGGTCTACCTGCTGTGTCCAGAACATTGCCATGTGGTCTGTCACCACCTCTGGAGACACTTGAAGGAATAGGGAACAGAAGTTTCTGCAGAGGACCCCAAAGAGAGCTGTTTGGACATTTGAAGGTCACTACCCCAGCTTACCATTGTCTGAAATGGCAAACTGGTGCTGTGCTGCTGCTTGCCAAGCAGGTGTTCTTCCCTGATATTCTTGTTGAGCAAGACTGAACACATTGTGGGTCTGGCTTGCTACTTCTTCCAGGGCTCAGGCCATGGTTGGATCCCTGCACACTATCTTTTCACACCAGCGTCTGGTCCAGGGTGTGCGAGGACATTAGCCTCAAGCTTGGACTGGGGGGGGACGCATCCCAAACCCAATTAGGATGTGTTGGGAGGGATCCTGTGTGTCATAGAACTTGTCATTTATGTAGATTAACTGCCAAAAACTCTACTTCACTTCTAGTTGGCTGCTACTGTCATATGATTTAAGTGCAGTAATTAGGAAGGAGGGGAAGACTCTGAAACATTACTGTTATTTTCTCCAATAAAGCAGTCCTTAACTGCAGTAAAGGTGTATTTTAGACACCCACTCTAAACCTCCTTATCTGAAAACTCTGATGAAGGAATAAACAGTTGCTGCTACCATTCAAATAACTGTTCATAGCAATCAGTCTTAAGCATTAGCTTTCCCTAAAATACATTTGAATTTCTTAGTGCACTTCTAGTAAATGCTGAGGTACAACAGAGACACCTGTCTGTACTTTGTGAACTGCTACTTGAGTTTTGTATATGAATCTTGTTAACACTTGATGTAGCAGAATTCGTGTGGACACTAAGCAGGTAGTAGTACACTTTGGACAAGGGAAATGCAGTGGCTGAGTGTCTCTTTTGGAATATAGTCTTGATTTTTAGATGCAAACAAATCTTGCTTTCCTGCCCTTCAGGTTAGTCTTTAAATACTCAGTCAGCTTCGTTGTTTTTGATTTTCTGGAGGAATCTCTGATTATTGTAGGGGAAAGAATTCGGTTTTGAACTGCAGTGTCTCCAACAGTTGATTTTTTCCAAAGAAATCAGTCTACTGTAAGTGCATTCTTGATTACTCAGTTCCAGCAACCCATGCTGCTATTCAATATAAACTTGTTCAATTCTGTTTAATATCAAATGAGGAAAAAGCCAGCAGCTTACCAGGCACATAACAAGTGCCAGAGAGCTGCTACATGTATTGCAGGACACAGCCACTGTGTGCAGGGCTGCACTAACTGCCCACTGATTGGGTTGGTTGGACAATACTGAGCACTTCTGTAAAGAGGCAGGAGTTTGATGGTTTTGCTGGTGTATGTATGGGGGTACTTGTTCGGGTTCAAACGTGAGGACTTGGTTTTAACAGTCCAGCAATCCTGCAGGAAAGGTGGTTGGTGCTCTCAGAGCACAGCGGCAATGGTAGGTGAGCCTTCTGCCTAATGCACCCCACTGGGTGTATTACTTAAAACACCAACTTCTGAGCTGCAAGTTGTTCACACTCTTAAGTGTGTAATTTGTTCCTGTAAATTATTCTAGGTCAAGGCAACCTGTGGTATCAGTATGGGCTGGGGACTGAAGGGATTGAGAACAGCCCTGCAGGGAAGGACTTAGGCTGCTGCCACCCACCTAAGTGGGTGAAAAGCTGTACAGGAGTCAACAGTGTGCACTTGCAGCCCAGAAAGCCGTAACACATTCTGGGTCTCATCAAAAACAACAGTGGCTAGCATGTCAAGGGAGGTGATTCTGCCCCTCTTCTTGGATCTCATGGGATCCTACCTGGAGTATTGTGTCCAGTTCTGTGGTCCCTAGAACAGGAAAAACTTGGACCTGTTGAAGCTGGTTCAAAGGAGGGCCATGAAAACCACTGGAGGGTTGGAACACCTGTTGTATGAGGAAAGGCTGAGAGAGATGATGTTGTTCAGCCTGGAGAAAAGAAGGCTTCAGGGAAATCCTATTGCAGCCTTCCAGTAGTTAAAGGGGCTTATAAGAAGGATGGACACAGACTTTTTAGTAGGGCCTGTTGTGATAGGACAANAGACTTTTTAGTAGGGCCTGTTGTGATAGGACAAGGGGTAATGGTTTTAAGCTGAAGGAGGGTAGCTTCAGTCTAGATATAGAGAAATTTTTTACGATGAGGGTGGTGAAACACTGGAACAGGTTGCCCAGAGAGGTAGTGGATGCCTGACTTCTCAAAACATTGGAGGTTTCAGGTGGTCCACTGAACATTTGGAAGGTCCAATGGAAACATTGGACAAGGCTCTGAGCAACCTGATCTAGTCGAAGATGTCCCTAGCAGGGGAACTGAAGTGAGATGACCTTGAAAGCTCCCTTCCAACCCAAACCATTCTATGGTAAAACACAAATACTGACCCAATCTTTAACTGGGAAACTTACACCACCCTTAAAGGGTATTTGGGGCATCCTGCTTTGCTCCCTTTGTGCGTGAATTGCAGATGAACCTGAGTACTATGGTTCATGAGCAGCTGTGAGCAGGGAGAATTAGTTTCTGCATGTTTCTGAACAGTAGCAAGTGAAACCTGTTGGAGTCAATGCTTTGAAGCTGAGTGGTTTCGATTGGCTTCTGTGCCTGTCACCATGTGGGTTTTTTGGCATGACAGATTTTTGGAGATTATCTAAGAAGGAAAACAACTTAAGTGTCAATGGAATAAGCAGAGCGACCTGCTGAGTGCTTCCTGCCATGGTGAGGAAGTGTTTTTGGGATAAATGGCAAAAGGGAGAGCTTTACTGGAGTGAATGTACAGTCCTCTTTAATTCTGTTTTAGCACACTGATACATGAAGTCTTTAATATGCTTCTGTTCCTTATTTGCAATTCAAGAGCAAACTTCACCTTGGTGAATCCCAGAAATATACTTTCCTCCCATTCCCAATGAAGAGTATTTTCCTATTCAAAGCCATCTTTTGAGAAAGTGAAAATATGAGAAGAGGGATACAAAAGTCAAAGCAAGACCTCTGTGTGTGTCAGGAGGAGCTGAGAAGACTTCTTAATCTTCTTGGAAGGAAAAACTGATAAATTGAGTATAGAGCAAGTGTTAAGTAAAATAACTTGTCTAGTCTTCCTGTTCCAAGGTAATATAACTGGAGAGGCCTTGTTTCCCCTTCATGGAAGGTGGTCCCAGCAGCATTTCTGAGGAATGTATCTGCTTCTTAGTAATAATGCTGTATCACAGCTCCCTGCTACAGGGCACACTTGTGGATTGACAACTGAAGACCAGCAGTATGCAAGGCAGTGTTTCAACTTCCACCTCTTCAATATCCTGATCAAGTATTTGCCAGAATGAAAAACTGTGGATTGCATTATTCATAACTGTTTAAGCTCTGAGTTATTCTGAGTGTTTTTTGTGCTGACGGTCAAGTTGTGATGTGCCAAACCTGATGTAACCATAACCTGGGTACCAGCTAGAGCAGTCTTTAACCATAAAGTTTGAAAAGTTTACCAGACTAACCTGTTAAACAGAACAGATCCATTAAACTAGAGCATGACCAGTACTCAGAATGGCTATGAATATATGCAGTTTTTTGTTTGATATTTACAGTTGTGAAAAGGGCTGTGTGTTGGATTAGCTTGTGCAATAGGGAGTGATGCTAAACTTAGACTTCACTTAGCAGTGTAAAGCTTTATTCTTGGAGTTCGCACTGATGTTCTGTTCCAGGTCAACTACTGGGAGGAGGTGACTTGTGGAACAATGCAGTCCTGGAGGTGTGCTTTCTTTACCAAAAAAAACCCAACCACAAACCCCAGCATAAAAAACCCCCAAACAACCAAAACCACATAAAACTAAAAGAGAATCTCAGTCACCCCCTCCCCTTCTTTTCTTTCCTTTCCTGCCTGCTTTTAGAGATGAAGCTCAACATCCTTCAAACTTTGGTCCCTTAAACCTGCACTTCTTTCCTCTCCCTGTAGTTTCCATCATGACAACTGCACCAGAATAAAAAAAAAAGCCTGCTTGACTTTGTGTTCATTAGATAGGTTTTTCTTGTTTTGTCCACTATCGTATATTTCAGTAAAATGAATGGTTAAACTCATTCTACTTACTTTGCTGCGAAATATAAATAAGGAACCTGGATGCTTATGCAAGCTTGCTGATATTTAGGAAAACTTCTGTTTTTGTGGAATGGACTGGGACACAACTAGATCATGCATAAATATATGAATATTGCTTGGAGATCTTGAGAGATTAGTACTTTTATGATCTGAACCTGCATAGGTTGTTAAAAAGGAAATACAAGTTGCCGGTAGTGTCATCCAGCTGCAAAAAGTGGCATCTCACGTCCAAAGTCTGATCTGACGGAAACAGGTATGCTCAAGTCTTCTAGGACCTGGAAATCTTTTAAAGCTTTATATCTTTTTGTGGGATCATCACTGGACAAGCTTTCTTGACCCTTTTCTTTGCCACCTTCAGCTTTTGGAGTGATTAGTGTTTTATGACTCTCTGTTGATGTATGTGACAGCAGGATCTCTCTAGGCTAACAGTTTCCTTTAATTTACTGTCATAGTGTGACTTGGAGTAGGGGCAAATGTCTCTTAACAGGATTTACTCAGCTCAAGCAGCATTAAAAGTCAGTCAAGGATATACCAATCGGATAAAATCTTGCTGTATTTATTAATATAATGGCAACTTCAGCTGTCATAATACTCTGAAGGTAGATGCATTATCTGCATTATATTAGGAAAAAAAAAACTGGTCAGTGCAGTTGTTTTGTTAGTGAATTGCTGCTGGTTGCTGCATGCTCAGTTGCAGGATTCTCCCTCTTATCACTTAAATGAGATTAAGAGCAGTGCAGAAGTATTCAAGCCTACGTCCTGAGTTTGTCCAATTTGCAGCCCTGGCAGGATGTGTCCAAGGTCCTTTAAGTAGTGATAGCTATTTCTCCAAATCAGTTTGGAAGCACTGTTAGGAATTGATGCTGCCCAGCTGGATATGGAATGTAGCAGTATGGGCAAGCAGCAGCCACACTCCATCTGGAACAGGACACTTCAAGCACTACACAGCTAAATGGGTGACTGGTAAAGTGCTGGACTGTAAAGGAATAGGTAATGTATCTTGTTTGATGTTGCAGGGAAATCAACAAAATTTCAAGTGAGAGATTCCCAGTAATAGTGAACTGCTGTACAAGTACTTTATAGCAGCAATCTGGTGGTGTGCCATTAGCACTGCTTTGTTAGGTCTTACTTTCTTAAGCCCTTAGGAGAGCTCACTGAAACTCTGCAGTGTGAGAGATGTAGATGAATAATAAGGGCTTGTCTTCATTATGGGCTTATCTGCTTGGATAAGCTGTAACTGGTTTGGTGTTTACTCTTGGCTTTTAGGTATGGACAGGCTGGTTCTCTGAAGGCTTTGTAGCAAAACTTATTCCTGGTCTAAAGGTGTGAATTGACTGGTTGAAGAAGGGGTATCAGGAGCAGGTTCTTATGACCTGAGACATTTCTGGGGCATATATGTTTGTGTATTTATCATACTAGTGCACTTCTGCTGCTGACTAGGGAGAGTTTACAGTTCCACAGATATTTCACAGTATGCTCTCAGATAAGCCAAGAGCAAAAATGTTAATAGGATTTTTATACAGCTTGCTACTTGCAGTTGCTTGTGTTTGAGAAATTGTACTTAAGTTTTATGCAGTTACACTTGTTTGACAGTACAAGTCAAAATCGTAAACTTATTTAGTCAAGTCCTGTGAAGGGAAAAAATGTGGTGGTTTGCCATTATTGC